>PITA01013456.1:0-57332 GCA_004023965.1 Spilogale gracilis | reverse complement strand
TGCTTGTATTCCCTCTCCAGCTGTGTTTCTCTCTGTCAAATAAATAAATAAAATCTTTAAAAAAAAAAAAAAAAATAGATGTGTTAGTCTTTATGTTGCCTAACATATTGCCAAAAATTTAGCAGCTGGAAACATATTTCCATCATCTTGGTTTTCAAGTCATGGGTTCAGATCTTCTGTTCATAGTTTCACAAGATGGCACTCTAAGTGTCAACCAGTCCACTTTCCTTTCTGGAACTTCGCATCCTTTTCCAAACACATGTGGCTATTGACAGAATTGCTGTTAGGTTGACTTAGGTGCCTACTTTCTTGCTGGCTGTTAGCTAGGAACTGCTCTTAGCTCCTACAGGCCCACTTACTCTGAGGTCCATCCATATTCTACTTGGGGCAGGGGGAAATATCTCACTATTTTTGTTATATTCTATTGGCTAAAAGCAAGTGCCAGCTTTTATCTGACTGAAGGGAGAGCAGATTATAAAAGAACATGCATGATTGATTGAAGGTCATTTCAGCATTTTGCCTGCCACACTATCATATGACTGCATTTAACTGCCCTGGGGTCTGTCAAGCTCACTGCTGAGTACTCACCCATGCCTGAGTTGTGAGCTAATTCTCTTCCCACTCTCCCTCTCCTACAACTCTCTTACCAGAACTAAGGGTCTGATCAGCATATGTATACTGGCTTTCTAAATATCATTATTTTTTTTCTAATAAACTAGTCTTCTTAATTAAAAAAGTAATAATATCCGAACTATACAGAATATTTCTAATTTATAAAGCGTTTTAATATAATTATTTTAATTCATCCAAGAATTGAGTAGTTTTAGTGGTATCAGTCCATAGAATAGTTTTGCTTAGAAGCTAAGCAGTCTATCTGCCCAATTTAGTATAGCTTTGATTGAAGTCTTGTGATTTTGACCTGACGAGTTTTGGACCATTCTTAAATTAGAGTGACCAGACATTGGCCTCTAGGATTTCTTTTGTTGGCTCAGGTCATCAGTTCGGTTATTTCTCATTTTGATTTGATTTGCCAAGTGCAAAAGGCAAAATAAATGTAGTTCTTGGACTTGTGACAACTTTGAGAGTTCACACCCAAGCATCTGATTTAAATTTAAAAAAAAAATAAATAAATAAAAAAGACTCAAGTAAAGGTATAAAACAGAGATTATATGATTTACAAGAAAAAGTAGAAGCTGAGCAAAAGCCAAAAGTCAGGATATAAAAGTTAAATAGGTAAGAAAACTATGCTAGAAACAAATGTCAACAAGAAAAGAGGGAGAAGGAAAAAAGTTTTACTTAAATTTAGAAAAAAAAATGCTGACTTCTGCATTTCAAGATTATATCAATTTGAAATTTGCTGGCTCTGAATTATAAATACTAGAAGCCACATTTTTAAAGTTATAAATTATGCGAAGAAAGGCTCCCTTCATGCCTCAAGGTCTGAGACTATTTTAGCTCACATTTACCCTTCACCACTACATTTTAAAAAAACCTTCATTTAAAAAAAGCATTTAGGGGCGCCTGGGTGGCTCAGTTGGTTAAGCAACTGCCTTCAGCTCAGGTCATGATCCCGGAGACCCGGGATCGAGTCCCACATGGGGCTCCCTGCTCGGCGGGAAGCCTGCTTCTCCCTCTCTCACTCCCCCTGCTTGTGTTCCCTCTCTGGCTGTGTTTCTCTCTGTCAAATAAATAAAATCTTTAAAAAAAATAAAAAATAAAAAAAAATTAAAAAAGCATTTAATAACAAAGCCCGAGTTATATATTTTATACTGAAATATATAATTTAGACTCAGTTATACTCTCTTCAGTATCAAGGAAAACATCTTAATAATGTAATAATTATTGTAATGAAAAATGTATAATTTACCTTATTTTCTACATGGAACATGTAAGACTATAGGAAAAGAGTTGAGAAATTAGAGGCAAGTAGAAACGACTAGAGCTAGTTTAATAAATTATGGTTATGAAACATAACTTTGTATTCATTCCTGTACTTATTAATTAAAGTTGTCATTAGAAAAAAAAAGTACGTACTTTAGTAAAATGATCAGCACCGAACATGACTTCAACTTAAATGTCCCACCATACAATAACATCCCTCTTTGAATTTCACAAAACAAAGACATAATTTTGCTCATTAAATAAATGACTGAAATAAGAAATTGCTTAAGATGCCAAGCCTTATAACTTGAAGTCAAATAAATCGTAAGTGAATATTATATAATATTCTATTTAATAATCTGTGATTTCTTTTTCTACCATGCACAGCTTGTAGATACAGCTGATAGTTTAACAAACAAATTGTGCTATGTTCTATTTTGTTGGAATAGGCAGATATCGATCCCTGTGATAAAGATAGGATGAGTAATATCTTTGTCTTACAGTTATTAACAATGTCCAAAATATTTTCTCAATATCTGAATAGTCCACCCACTTGAGAAAAGTTTTACCTGTCCATCTCTAAAGATTAGAAATTAGCATAAGGGGTAACCTAGAGGACAGTAGGAGAAGGAAAGTAAATGGGAAGTAGGGTAATCCAGGGAGAGAAACGAAACAACAGAGACTTTGGACACAGAAACAAACTGAGGAACTTGGAGGGAGGGGGGTGGGGGGATGGGAGAGCCTGGTGGTGGGTACTGAGGACACCTACTGCATGGAGCACTGGGTGTGGGCATGGGCAATGCATCTTGGAACACTGGAAAAAAATTAAGTAACAATAAAAAAAAGAGAAAAGAAATGTAAAAAAAAGAGAAATGAGCAAAACTAACTTCTAGCAGTAAAGTCTAAATGACAAGCATAGGGGACAGCTGAGCCTCTTGTCATTTAAAAACTTTTCCAAAGCCCACACAGTTGACATCTACATTCTTTCTTTGCCAAGAAGTGTATCACATTGTGCTCCTATCTGAAAGGAAAGAAATCACAAGTATTTTAACAGTGTGTAATCGTCCCCACGCCCTTACCTAAAAAAGTGGTTTCTATTTGCAAGGTCAAAAAAAAAAAGAATATTGGATGAGTGACTAACAATGGCTGGCACTCCTAAGGGTGTGCACATATGTTTCTTAGGACTGTATGGCTGGAGAGAAATGGGCAAAGAAATACAGCAATATGCTAAGACTGATCACACCGCAGGGGTGGGAATGGAGGTTAGAAGAGATCGTTAACTTTCTACACTATTTGTGTACTGTTCCACTTATTACAATAAGAATGCATGCTCTTTTTATTTCAAACAAAATGAAGAGAAATAAATAAAAAAAACTGGCTGAAAACATGTCACCAAAAAATTGAAAAACAATAACTAATTTACTTTAAGTTGCATTGAGCCTTACAGCAGAATAATCTATTCAATTTAACATTCTATTAAAAATGTTACACTGGTCATAATCACAAGACTAAAAATAGATATAGTAAACTGGGACAATTTCTTGGGGAATGGATAAGGAACAGAAAAGAAGAAATGAGAATTATTAATTTACTATACAAATAATGAAGACTAAACTTAGTAACATTCAGAATAATGGGTATGAAGGAAGAAACCAAGTAGCGTGAGTGCCTCCAAAAGGGTAAACCATATTTGGAGATGGTGAGTAGTTCAGGCTGACAGCCCTGCCAGGCACAGTGAAGATGCGGGAGACCAGCCGGAGCAAGTAGTTGGTGACTCATCATGGAGTAAGGTCAGATGACAGGTACAAGAGTTTCAATTGACCTTGTCATCAGCAGAGATTTATGTTGAAATTGAGATGGGGACATAGGGCTGGAATAATAAAAGTCCAATTTTGAGGAAAACAACTGGAGAAAAGGTGAAAGAAGAGGAAGCAGATAGTGAGGTGATACTTTAATCATATTGTGCTAGAAATAATGACTGAATGTTTAGGGTGATGCCACTCTATTTATTGGCATGCTGGGTGATGAACATTGGGGAGGGTATGTGCTATGATGAGTGCTGTGAATTGTGTAAGACTGATGAATCACAGACCTGCACCCCTGAAACAAATAATATATTATATGTTAATTAAAAAAAACTAATGATGTAATGTGTGGTGACTAACATAACCTAATAAAAATAAATAAAAAGTAATAAAAAGTCTTGGCTTCCTATGAGGGCTGCATTGATCTCAGTATGGTTGGATGAACAATGTAAGAAAGAAGAAAGCCATACTGAGGTAGAACACATCTACTATGGTCATGGTAGCAAGATCATGTAGTTGTGCTGAAGATGGTAGATTCCATTCTAAGGGCAAAAAAAAGCCACTGAAATTCTTAAAGAGGAGGTGTTTATTTAATAAAAGTTGTTCCAAAAACATGTAAATATTAGGTTAGAAGAAATACACATAGAACAATGCAGCAACTCTCCTAAGAGTCCCAGAGGAAGACAGTCAGAATCTGGACTAAACAGGTGACTGTAGTACTTCGAGAAAGCAGATATGAATTATGTAAAGGAAACACAATCAAGAGACTCTCCCTGTTATCTAGCTTAAAAATTACTGATGTAGATCATCTGATAGAGAAAATAATGTGTATTAATAGCAAGTTTTGCTTCATTTAGCCACTTTTTCCCCCCCAATTTTGTAATCTACATTTAGGTGCCATGAAACAAATGTGTGAGGAAATCTATATTACAAGCATGAACATATTGAATAACACATTTCACCATAAACACATTGTACTTAAAAACATCATTTCAGGGGCACCTGGGTGGCTCAGTTGTTAAGCATTCGCCTTCAGCTCAGGTCAGTCCCAGGATGGAGCCCTTGATTGGGCTCCCTGTTCGGTGGGAAGCCTGTTCTCCCTCTCTCATTCCCTCTGCTTGTGTTCCCCCTCTCACTGTGTCTCTCTCTGTCAAATAAATAAAATCTTAAAAAAATCATTTCACACCATAAAACTGATCAATATGCTTATTCAAGATAAAGTTTTAAGTCTAAAGTACCTCTAAAGTTTCTGAATAATGCATCATTTATGTGACTCTATTGTATGGAACATGTATAGGGAGTGCATACGTTGGTACCAAACATTTTATTTGACATAATGTTAAAGTGTTAAGTATAGTACCAATTCTTGAGGCTTTTTAAAACACCATAAGTCATTGTGTTAGCCATGTACAGTCTAGGATATCCTATAGTGACAACCAACCATGAATCTCAATTGTTTAAAACACATGAAAAAAAAAGTATATTCCTAAGGCTATAAATTCATCTCAGGTTTTCCTCACAATAGGATCCAGGTAAATGGAACTTCCTCTATCTGGAATATGAATGATCACCATGGCAGAAGGAAGGCTATATACTATACATTGTCTCTTAATGGCCTCTACCTGCAAGTTACATATGTTCTTTGCAGTATATTTAATTTATAAAAGTTAGAAATGAGGACACTTTTAATGTCCATATAGGAATATATAATTCTGCCATGTGCTCAGGAAAAAAAAATTGGAATTAAAGGTCAACCAAACTAATATATTCCACCATAATACATTAATTTTGCTTTCAATGAGAAGAGATTTTGATAAGAAGAAAAGAAAGTCCAGGTGGAACAAAGTTTCCATCTATGTACTTAACATTAGCACGTTAGGGAAAATACACTCAGTAACTGAGATTTGAACATTACATGTAATGTCACCTTGGCTTTATATGAATTTTAATTAAGGTAGAAATATGGAAGAGAATAGAATTTATATCTCATCTCAAAAGTCTTTTAAAAAACACTTCAGTCCTAGTTGCTAATGAGCTCTCACACAAGCCATTTGTATGTTCGATATAATGGACAAGCATATATCGCATTTTAATATCTTTATAGGGTGAAAAGAGAAAACTTTCCTCATAAAGACTAAGTTTAAAATAGTCTGAACAAGGATTTTTTATGTAGTACTATCAGAAATGGTTATTTTTGATGTTATAGTTACTCTGTTATTATGAATCTCTAGAATTAGAATGATTGGTGAGAAACAAAACTTTATGTATTGTGCTGCAGCATACCAATAGGATGGTATTTTATTTTATTCAGGCCATACCATAAGAAAAGAAAATAACAAAGAAAATAAAATTAGGCACCATCTTTTCCTTTCAGCTAATGTGCATCTTCTCTGAAAAGACCGATGCATTTGTTAGTGGAAAGACATTTAAAACCCTCAAACATTATTTATGTAATGATATTAATAATTCCAACCATATACTAAGTATTTTCTGGTTATCAGACATGATATAATAGGTTTTTTACATATGTATGCTATTTAATGTGTATGAACATCCCAAGGTTAAATGTCACATTTAAGGGTTAAATGTCACACATATATGTCCATCCATCAAAACGTGCAATTCAGCATTTTTTAGTGTTTTGACAAAGTTGTGCAATCATCATCACTACTTTTCAACCATTATCATCACACCCAAAAGAAACTTCATACCCATTATATGAATAATATACTCCATTTTATGGCTATAATATTTGTTTGTACATTCATAAGTGATGGACATTTGGACTGGTTCCACTTTTCAATTACCCGCTGATATGAACATTTGTATTTAAATTTTTGTGTCAGCATATGTTCCTGATTTTCTTCATATACACCTAGGAATGGAATTGCTAGATGATTTAATAGCCCTGTATTTAACTTTTTGAGGAATGGCTGAATTGTTATCCATGTTAGTAACACCAATTTATATTCCCATCAGCAATGTATGAATGTTCTAATGTCTCCCCAACCTCCTCAATACTTGTAAGTGTCTGCCCTCTTAATTATAGCCATCCTAATAGAAATTAATCAGTATCTCATGGTCATTTGAGTTGCATTTCAGAAATTAACGTATTTTCATGTGCTTATTGACAACATATTTTATTTGGAGAAAAGTCTATTCAAATTCTTTAGCTATTATCCAAATTGAGTTGTCTTTTTACTGTTGAGTTATAAATGTTTTTGTGTATTTCAAATATGAGTTCTTTATATTTGTAATTCATAAAAATTTTCTGTTTGTGGGTAATATTTTATTTATGATAGTATTCTTTAAAATTTAAAAAATTACAATTTTTATTTTAATAAAGTTTAATTAATTTATTTCTTCTTTTTTCTATGCTTTTGCTGCCATATCTAAGAAACCATTGCTTAATTCAAGACAAAGAAGATTATTCCTACGTTTCTTCTAAGAGTATTATAGTTTTATCCTTTGCATTTAAATCTATGAATACTTCAAATTGATTTTTATATATGGTCATGAGTTAGATGTCCAATACATTTCCCTTCTATGTGTATATATAGTTGTCCTGACACCATTTGTAGAAAATACTATTCTTCCAGGATGCCTGGCTGGCTCAGGAGGTAGGTAGAGCATAAGAGTCTTGCTCTCAGAGTTAGGAGTTCAAACCCCACATTGAGGACAGAGTTCAATCAATTAAAAAAAAAAAAACAAGACTGTTCTTTACCCCATTTAATTGTTATGGCACCCTTCCTAAATCACGTTCCACTTTTACACATAAGGAAATAGAGTCTAGGAGAATTAAATATAATGTCAAGAATATATGTCTATGCGGGCACCTGGGTGGCTCAGACGGTTAAGCATCTGCCTTTGACTCAGGTCATGGTCTCAAGGTCCTGGGATCGAGCCCCACATGGGACTTTCCACCCAATGAGTCTGCTTCTCCCTCTGCCTCTAGAGTGATCTCTCTTACTTTCACTTTCTCTCAAGTAAACAAGTAAAAAAAAAAAAAATATATATATATAAATTTTATATATAAATATATATAATATATATAATTTATATAAGATTATATATAATATATATTTATATATATAAAGATTATATATATTTTATATATATATAAAGATTTTATTTATTTGACAGAGAGAAACACAGCCAGAGAGGGAACACAAGCAGGGGGAGTGAGAGAGGGAGAAGCAGGCTTCCCGCGGAGCAGGGAGCCTGATGTGGGACTTGAACCTGGGTCTCCGGTATCGTGACCTGAGCCGAAGGCAGTCGCTCAACCAACTGAGCCACCCAGGCGCCCCTAAAATATATTTTTTAAAAATAATATAGGTCTTATAGTTGATAGAGACATATTTTCAACCCTGAACTCTCTGGCTCCAAAGTCTTTCCATAAGAAGCTCCTGGGCTCTGGATCCTGGGGCTGCAGGTGGCCACAGTGCACTCTTGAGTTATTACAACCTCTCTGAATCTATATATCTATCATTTGAAGTCTGTATGCAGAGTGTTTTTAAGAGTTCAGCTACTATAATATAGGGAATTCATGATAGTTTTTCACATTCAAGGGGTAACTATATATATAACTATATATGTATATTCATGTATTCACATATGATATGGATATAGTTTATATTTTATAGATTACAGTATACATATAGTATATACACACATACATAGCTTGTGTGTATGAAAAATACTTATAAATAATGTTATGCTATACTACATTGCTTTATTTTTTAAGCAATATTTAGGAATTTCAGTAAATTGCATTTTATAAAATGAGACACAATATATATCCCTGACAACCTTACTCTAGTTCACAGTACTCCTAAATGGAAGAGAGCATGTTGGGAGACCTTACATAATCATGTGTTTTAATGAAATATTGTAAATTCTCTCCTATTTGAGTGCAAAAAATAAATGGATATTTACTGAACTTTGAAATAACTGACATTTTCATTGTAAATTATTATTTTTTTACTTGAGAAATGACTAATTCCTTCAAAATTTCCAGAAGTCATTTAATTCAGGAACATATTTGTATATATTTGAGTAACTAATGTAAGGTACATGATTCAGGGAATGCCTAAACTCAAACTTTGAGAATAATAACATTACAAATTATTATGCTTTCTGGTAGAAAGTCAAACTCTTGGGATAAAACTCTAAGAAAAAGTGTTAAAAAATATCAATATATTTTAGTGAGCTTTGAAAAAGTATTTAAATGAAAACTAACACAAATAATGTTTTCTGTATTGTGGTATAAAGTATAAGAGATAGAAGAAAAAGCTACTGATATAGATACAAATATTTTTTTCCTATTATAAATGCTATATTCCACTTATATGGAGCATGAGAAGAATGGCATTTAGAAAGCAGGTTTATTTTTACGGGGTGCCTGGGTGATTCAGTTGGTTAAGTGACTGCCTTCGGCTCAGGTCATGTTCCCAGAGACCCAGGACCAAGTCCCACACATTGGGCTCCCTGCTGGGTGGGAAGCCTGCTTCTCCCTCTCTCACCTACCCTGCTTGTGTTCCCTCTCTGGCTGCGTTTCTCTCTGTCAAATAAATAAAATCTTAAAAAAAAAAAAAAGAAATGAGGTTTATTTTTTATATTATCCAATTGACTTTTCCATTCTACAGTTAAGTTTTGTGGTTTTTTTGTTTTGTTTTTGTTTTGTTTTTGCAGTTAAGCTTAAAGTTGTGCTCTCCCACCCCAGCTCTGCCCCCCCTTCTCTCTCACTGTTCTCTTTCTCTCCCTCTGTCTTTGGTGGTCCCGCTACCCCTCCCTCCCTTTGGACCTCACACTCCCAGGTGTAAATTTACAATAATATTCCTCATTCAGCATTTTTGTGAATGTCAGCATGATTAATATAAAAGAAAATAATTTAAAAATTCTGTATAGCTATCCAAATGGAATTTTTATAGCATCTATGACTATCTGCAAGTGGTCCATATATTTTTGAATTACATTTTTCTCCACCTTGTTTGTCTGGTTCACTGCTACCCAATTGCTTTTAACAGTGACTTTCACTGAGTATAGATTCAACAAATAAGATAATTCTATAAGTAATATTTCTATTGTTGGAGTTATTATTACTGGATAAAAATATACAAATGATCAGTTATGCACATACTTTTGATCATTTGCGTTGTCTTATATTTTAATGTCAGCATATTGACATTTTCTACAACACAAAATGAAAAATAAATGTAGGAATAAGTAACATTTTTGTGGATTCTCTTAATGAAGTACATCTTAATGAACACAAGTACCAAACACTATACTCATAATAGATGTATTCAGAACTTGAATATTTGATTATATTTGTTAAATCATCTGGTGGAAAGCTCCATTACCACTTTGTTTTCATCATTGATTTCAGGAACATTAAATCAACTTAACAATACTCATTTTTACCTACTTGGAGATCTACACTAGCTCCTGAATCAGCAGGTGACCCATTAATTTAAGAGTCTCATTAGACATAATCAATATGACTTCAGTGCCTTTACTACTCAAGAGTCTGAATATTCAGTGTTTCTGAAAGAGTCAAGATTATGAATTTCATTTAAACTGTATTTATTGGTAGGTTATACATTTTACCTTAGGGTAAAAACAGATTTTATTCCAGGCATTTAAGCCATATTACAGGTATCATTCTTAACTTGATTTCACAACTTATTTAACTATTTATGTTATGCAAATGGATATAGGGTATAGAAAATAAGAGCTATCGATTTTATAATTTACAGGTATTTTCTAATATAAAATTTCCTAAGCCACAAACAAAAATAATAAACAGTGAATAATGACATGTAACCAACTGAGCCACCCAGGTGCCCTTTTAAATGGCAAATAATGAAAGTAATTTGTCCTAACTCTTCTGAATATTAAAATGTGTCAAAACAACAAAAGAATATCCTGGTTTTCAGCATTACCATCAACTAAATATATTAAATAAAATGAAATGCATATATAAAAGCTAAAATAAAATGTTAACGTAAAAAAAGAGAGCCTTAAGAAAAACTCAAAACAATGGCTAATGTAACAGTTTATATGAACTGACAGGAAAAGCCAAAGGCATTAGCTTCATTAACCTTGTACTTCGGAAATATTTAACTCATGTTAGGTTCTATAAGATATTATGATAAATTTTCTGAGTAAGGGTATGGAGTTCTTTAAGTAAGATGAAAAAATAATTACCACACATAAATAACAATCAGGGTGGCTCTAGTGTTAACACTGCCCCTAACAGGGTGGAGTGCAAAACTTAAAGTCTGAGACCTACTTCTGTCCTGGTCCTTCTGCAGTTTCAAATTGTGTCACCTTAGTTTTTTTTTATCATATGCTGATTTTTGTCTGAGACTCATTCTTTATCAAATTTAGCAGTCACTTTTCTCAGACAAGGAAATTTATGCACATTTTTTTACAGAAAATTTGACATTAAATCCCAACTGCCTGAGTTTGCAATTGCATCAGACATTAAGAATTTTCATCAACTGGGGAATAATAAGAAGAAAAGACCTTATTTTTTTTTTGTGCTACTTGAAATAATCCATTTGTGTACAAGTAATTGATACTGTATATTTATTTTTTTTAATTTTTTTTTATTTGACAGAGAGAGAGAGATCACAAGTAGGCAGAGAGGCAGGCAGAGAGAGAGGAGGAAGCAGGCTCCCTGCTGAGCAGAAAGCCCGATGCGGGCCTCGATCCCAGGACCCTGAGATCATGACCTGAGCTGAAGGCAGAGGCTTTAACCCACTGAGCCACCCAGGTGCCCCTGATACTGTATATTTAGTGTGTAGCTCCAGCAAATAGGGTCACTATTGAAATTTATGTTAGAGTGCTAAAACTGTGGCACTCTATGAAGACATCATAGCAAACAATATTTGTACTTTTTCATATTGGTTTACTCCTTTCAATGTACTTCTCTTCAGAGAATCTTTGAAAGCTAATTGTAAAATACAGTATTCTAATATTTACACACATTAATTTAATTTTTACTGTATATTGTCAGTATTTTTTCCTGCTATGTCAGGTGATGGTATTTAGATTGTATTATAAATTGTCATAATTTTATGCTTGGGACTAAATTAATTAACAACTGAATTCTCACTTCATTAAAGTTTAATTAGAGCTGAATTCTAAAACTACCTGAAACTCTTGCAATTTTAAATAGGGGGTCTTTAATTTTACTTTTGATCCTTTTACAGCTTTTGATGTGTTATACTTCTTTATGAATCAATATCGATCCACTAGTTCTATAAAATGTTACAAATTTCCTTGGGATTTTGAAGTTTCTTATAATAATATCTTTATGATCACTTTCTACTTTGATTCTATTTTCTGTCCCATCACCAATTATACTTTTATTGTGTCTTTTGATTTTAGTCAAGGCAGGTGAGAATTTGTTTCTTTTATTGTACTTCTCAAGAAAGCCCAGTATTTTATATATATTTTCATTTTTTTATCTTTTATTAATTTTCTTTTGATTAATTGCAACAGGACAAATTTGAACAAATTGTATAATGATCATTTGGAATGTGCTGCTTTTAAAGTTATTGAATTAAATGTATATTGTTGATATATATATGCATATACATGCATATGTATATGTCTATAATGTATTGCTATTTTTATAAAAATTATATGTATTTATTCATGAGAGGAAGAGGGAGAAGGAAGTCTGATGCAGAACTCAATCCCAGGACCCTGGGATCATGACCTGAGCTGAAGGCAGGCACTTAGCCCACTAAGCCACTCAGGTGCCCTCCATAATGTATTATTAAATGACAAAAGTAAGTGAAGAATGCTGAGAAAAAAAGAAGGCTGTTGATGAATAACTTTTGAATAACTTTGAAAATTTTTATTACCTTTTGAATATACATATGAAGATTATTATCTTTGTCCACTTACATTTGTATCTTACAATAGTCCAATAACACTTTTTTTTTTTTAAAGATGTTATTTATTTGACAGAGAGAAACACAGCCAGAGAGGGAACACAAGCAGGGGGAGTGAGAGAGGGAGAAGCAGGCTTCCCGCTGAGAAGGGAGCCCGATGTGGGACTCGATCCTGGGTCTCCGGGATCATGACCTGAGCCGAAGGCAGTCGCTCAACCTACAGAGCCACCAGTCCCATAACACTTTTATCACAAAATCAATATAAAAATTTTTTGCCGATATGTAAATTTTGTTGTTCTTCTCAACAATCTCAATCTCAAGTAAAACTAGAATGGATGAAAAAATAGAAAAATCTCAAGGACTCTTTGGCTTTTGAAGCAGTAGATAGACAATCCTCAGCTGAATGAATGAGTGCCAGATTCTAGGAGATAAGAAACCTCTCACCTCCATCCCTCACAGCCATATGGTCCCTTCTACAGCTACATCTTTTTGCATGCTCTTTCCCTTGACAGATATGCTCTTAGTTTTAATGCTCTCTGATGTCCTAGATCTCACTTTCATAATATGATTTTGAGGAGCAGTTTCTTTACCAAATAGCATGGTTTCTTAGTTTTTCAGATTTGAATCAATCGTTCTGCATGTCATAAATCACAAAACAGCTTATGGATTGTATCTTCTACTTCTAGGGTGAACTTCTTGTCTGATCATCTGTTCTGATGGTGTTAATTTCTTGCTCATTCCAAAGAAGCAGTGGGCAAAGATTTCCCCAGAATTGTGTTTCCCAGATAGCTGATATGAATTTGTAACTCCAATAAATGGCTTATTACACACACTCTGCAAATGACTGAGCAACAAAATAAAGTTGAAGCAGCGTTTAAGGACTTAAAAACAATTTTGGTCATGAGATTGGAGAGGATATGCATTTGGGAAGAGAATTATGTTAGGAGCCATAGGTATAAATTAATGTTCTAAGATACCCCAAATTTTCAAGAAGCAAGAGAAAAAAGGACTTCTTTTTTCAAAACATACAGAATTTAACAAAATTTTAGGTGATTTAGGTCTCCTTCCAGGAGAGAAAGAAATATGCTGTCCTTCCCAAGACTCAACCAGTCCTAAGACCAAAGCCTCTATAATTGAGTTGTAGTATAACTTGAGTCACTGGATATATGCTTTGTGAATTATTTTAGCTAGTCTTAAGCTTTTAGTTCATTAATGACTTTGGGTGAGATTCTTAGCTTTAGTTTACCCTAAATTTACAAAAATATCTAATTATTTTTACTACAAAAATACCTACTTAACATACACAATAGCCAAAAATTTACCCATGAGGGCAAACAAACTATTCAATCCATGACTTTATAGCAAAGAAAAAAAAAATGCATGTTCCTTATCCACTCTTTCCTATGCTTGGTTCCATAATTTGATACTTTCAAGTTCCTTTCATCATTATTTGGGGAGAATGAACAATATAAAGTTGTTAAGGCTGTGGATACAAGTCTCTAGAGTTGCATCCTGATTCTTTATTAAGTAACCATGTGAGCTTGAGTAACTCACTGTGGTCCTCATTGCCTTAGTTCTTGCAACCATACAAAGGAAATAATAATACCTAATCCTAGGACGGTAATACATTTCAAATGAATTCTTTAAAGCGAAACTTATAGACTGTTTGGAATCAATAAAAAATTTGGTAAAAATCCAGTGCTTTATGATAGCAGAAATCTCTTTAAATCTGATTTGCTTTTCCCTGACCCATCCCTGAAATTTTGAGATTCTTTTTATTTTTTTTATTTTTATTTTAATTCCTGTGTAGCTAACATACAGTGTTATATTAGTTTCAGGTATACAGTACAGTGATTCAAAACTTCCATACTTAATTCAGTGCTCATCATTAAGTGTACTCTTAATCCCTTTCACCTACCTATTTCACCCATTCCCCTACCCACCTCCTCTCCAGTGATCATCAGTTTGTTCACTACAATTGAGTCTGTTTTCCTTCTTTCCTTCCTTCCTTCCTTCCTTCCTTCCTTCCTTCCTTCCTTCCTTCTTTCCTTCTTTCTTTTTTTTTTGGTTTGTCCTTTTTTTTTGTCTTTGTTCATTTGTTTCTTCTTAAATTCCCTGTATGAGAGGTACCTGGGTTCTGCAGTCAGTTGGGTGTCTGCCTTTGGCTCAAGTTGTCATCCCAGTGTCCTGGGATCAAGCCCTGCATCAGGCTCCTGACTCAGCGGGGAGTCTATTTCTTCCTCTCTCCCTCTTCTTGTGCCCTCTCTCTTGCTTTCTTTCTCAAGTTAATAAATAAAATCTTTTAAAAAATCCATATATGAATGAAATCATATGATAATGACAATAAAGTATAACTTTTAGTGGTATACTTGCTATATATAAGCTTAAAAAATGTAAAGTGATCATCAAATCACTTTGTCCTGTTCTATTACAGCTTCTGGATCTCATGTTCTTCCCTGTTAGCATATTAAACCATCTAAGATTCAGTTGTGTTTATGGTGTCAGAGATATGATCTAAATTTAACTTTTCCCAAGTGGATGACAAATTGCTGAGATTTTTTTCCTCTAAAAAAATTTGAAGAGTAGATTCAGATCTCAAGAAAGCATTAAAAATACACACAACCACACACATGCCTCCCCCTGCACACATATATACTTATGCATACACATACGCAAACAGAACTTAATACACCCAACTGAAAGACAATCCATGAACATGAATACATGTTTTTGTAATTGTTTCTATTTAAGTGCAAAACTAAATTGTATTATTTCTTTTAGAGAAAAAAAAGGATCCCATTTAGAAGGAGAAATAGATATTCCCATCAAGCCAAGATTATCCACTTTCTTCATTAAAAATTAGATTCCTAAACTTAGTATTATTAATAATAAAATAGACTTCAATCTTCCTTTTCCCAAGGAGAAAAATGTCATAATCTCTAACACTTCTGCTTATAAAGACACATGTGAATAAATTGAATCATGAACTATTTAATGGCAGTTATAACTACTGCTAAGGTTTGAGTCACCAGTGATAAGCAATAATAAATAATCTTGAAGAAGAGAAGGAACCAGATGAAGGTACCTAGCCACCAGCAGACATGCATAAATCAAAGTCATAAACTAGGTAGATAAATGATGGAAAGCTAGAAAAATGACAAGGAAGAACACTACAACAGCAGACTTCAGTATTGCTGAGAGACTGCAAACTCAGAAGGCAGCTGCCCTCATGGTTTGTCTAAATGTGAGAATCCCCTGATATTGCTGCCAAGGTGGTTGACTCACTACTTTCCCTTTATATTTTTAGGCCTTTACTTTGGCTTTTCTCTCTAAAAGGAAAGTCTTCCCCCAAACAACCCCAACTTTTTCTCATCATCCAAGGCCAATGCTTCTGTTAAAATTTTTGTAATAATTAATGTTTTCTTATTCTAAATTCCTATAACAGATTACCTATGCCAACTATGGAATAACCCTTTCTATCTACAGTTTCTGGTATCTATGGTTATCTCCCTTATAGACACTGCAAAATTAAGAATATTAATCTTAAGAATATGATACCAAATATCATTTTACATCTTCCAATGCACAGTGCTTTATATTTGATTGCTATATGGATAGAGGATAAAAGCAAAGCAGGTGAGCATGGACTATCAGTAATACTTAACATATATTATCATTACCACAGGAAGTATATAAGATCATCCACAACTATAAAAATTATTATGTGGAATTAGGTCCAAAGAGGCTAAATACATTGATTTACTATATTAGCAAAGTAAGAACTTAAACTCAGGCCTATTTGCTGAAACTTTCTGTGCAGTTGAGTAGATATATGATTACTAAATAAATGTACACAGAAAGGGCAGATGAATGAATTAATGTCAATTTAGATAGGCTTCTCTAGCAAAATAATGCAGCTTCTGCTCCCATCCTTTTGATGTTGCATTTCTCTTTATTGAAGAAATGAATTACAGCTGAGAAAGCATGCTCATAAAATTTTTACATGGCACAATATTGTTGTTTCTTGACTTTTCGCCTCTGTGTGTGCTATTCATTCTGTCTAGAATGTCATTCTTTCCCTTGTATGGCTGGTAAATACTTATTCATTATTCAATATCCACCTCTGAAGTCAGTTCTTCTGAACAACAATCCCCATTGGCTTTGTGTTCAGTAATGATGAAAAGAAAAAAATCCCACTTTCCCATTTCAGTTACTACTGCACCTGTGGTTAACCTCGTCTCCAAGGCCCCTAAACTCTCATGGTTTCCCAGGCTCATGCATTCCCACCTGCCATTTTCATTCACAAGACCCAGCCCAGTTGGTCTTTTGTAGTTTCACAAAGTGCTGAGCCCATTTCTAACTCAGTGCTCCACTTTGACATATTCTGTTTACCTGGATTACTTCTCAGTATCCTTGTCTTCCCTTCCCTAATGAATTCTTCATACTTTGGTTTCCATTTGAATGCTACTTTCTCAGAGAACCATTTCAAGCCATCCAGTTGAGGCCCTTCCTGTTTTTCACTTCTGCTTGTTTTTTCATCAGAACACTTTCAAACATCTGTAATTATTTTTTGTGTGTCTATTTGTTTAATATTTATCTCTCCCAAGGATGATAAAATCCAAAGGGAAGGATTACATCTATGCTGTTTGTCAAGCTATGAACAAGAAATATTTATCATGCACTTTTCTTTAGTCACTGTAACTACTGGTGTTGCAGCACTCACTGTAAGTTCAAATGGGGAGCTGATTTTAATTGATTATTATGCTTTTTGAAATGCATCTAGTATTACAAAGGCATTTGATATTCACTCAGAAATTGGTTATTATCTGGATCAAGCAAGTGATTATTTCACTTCACCACCATCCACCACATTCCAGCAATGAGCTGCACCCTTGGAAAGAAGGACTAACCTGGAAAATGCCTGCGTGGACTGCGCCTTCTCTGACTTGACTTGAAAGCTTACCAACCCCTGAAAGTGCTAATATTTCAATCTGGTTAGTTCCCAACCCTACTCCAAGAGTCTTCCTTTGCCCCACCGGATTTTGCTATAGGAGCCTAGAGTGCTTCATGGCCAAATTGTTGAAATTTCTTTTCTCGTATGCACTGGTTTTGTACAACTATTTTTTTTTTCTTTTACAATTGTAGTAGTCTTACAGATGTGTGCATTTGGACAAAAGTATTAAAAATGAAACAAAAAAAGAGTCATTCAACCTGCTCCTCAATACTATCTGGGAAAAAAGCATTTGTATTTTGAAAGCATTGCTTTCAGTAAATATCAAGTACTAATAAACAAACAGACAAAGAAATAAATGAGTGACTTTTATAAAGAATTGCATTAGGCGGAATAATTGCTCCTGGAAGATAACCGTGTCTTAATATATTCATTTCTGGAGCCAGTGAATATGTTACATTATATGAGAAAAAGATAATGTCTAAAGACCTTATGGTCAGGGAGATTATTTGGATTATCTTGGTGGATTCATTCTAACCACTTGAGTTCTTAACAACAGAAACTCTTTCCTGGCTTTGGCCAGAGTGTTAAGACACCAGAAGAATCAGAGATGCACTGTTCTGGCTTTCAAAATGGAAGGCGGTGTTAAAAAATAAACTAAGAGCATATTCAAATTTTCAAGGGTTTATTTAAGTACACATTGATTTAAATTGGGCAGTGCCAACTTCAAAGTGGCTAGGGTACAAGTTTGTAAAGAGAAGACACAGAAACAAAGCAAGAAAATTATTTGATTGCCTATAACTTAGGTAGTTGCTCTATGTTAGAAAGCTTAGTTACTGTTTGTGATTTACTATTTCTAAATTTCCTTTTCTTTAATCCAAGTATATTGACTGTCTTGGATTTGGGGTTACTTATACAGGCTACCAAGATATTAGAGACACCACAGTCTAATGGCCTCTCTATTTAAGTGCTTTAACAGGAGTCATGGACAAAGGAATGTGGGTAACCTGTGGAAGCTGGAAAATGTAAGGAAATGTATTCTCCTCTAGAGTCTCCAGAAAAGAACAGAGTCCTGAAAGCACTTTGACGTTACGTTAGTGAGACCCATGTTCAACTTCTGACCTACATGAGTATAAGATAATTTTTTGTAATTTGAAGCCATCAAAATACAGGAAGTTTTCATGACAGCAGCAGAAAATGATTACAGAAATATATAATACATAATTTAAACAAAAGAATTCAGAGAAAATTTTCAATTGTTCAGAAAAAATAAGCTGAAATGAGCAGAGGTCAATTACCTATAAATCAATATAAAACCTTATATTTCAAACAATATTTAACAAGATCAGGGATATCTAATTTAGCAGTGGCTCATATACAAAAGATTTTGGATTTCTAACTTGACTGTGAGCATATCAGGAGTAAGAATAGTGAAAATTCTCCCAAAGCATCTAATGGACTTTAGTCTATATCAGTTAAAATCTGGGAAGATTAGAGCCAAGTAGGCTACTCTTTTCCACAGTGCTCACATGACATCACATCTGTTGTATTTTGAATTATGGTGGTATATATTATTTATTTATTTGTTTGAGAGAGAGTGTGTGTGCATATATGAGGGAGCACGAGCGGACGGGGGAAGAGCAGACTCCCTGCTGACCAGGGATTCCCCACACTGGGCTCAATCCCAGAACCCTGAGATCATGACCTTAGTCTAAGGCAGATGCTTTACTGACTAAGCCACCCAGTCATCCCCATGGCAATAGGTCACACTGAAAACCAGCTACATAGGCTGAAAAAAAGTATGAATTAAAATCACACAAAAATATACTTAAAGGAAATGAGTTAAAACGTGTAAGATTCAAGTGATCATAAATATAATTATCTGCAAATATTTATCTGCTTGTCTTTCAAGCAGGTACAAAATCATATTTAATAAATGTAGAACAAAAAGTAGGAGGAGGAAGGTCAGTGAATGACAGTGAGTGACACTGGAATTGATTCTATATTCTATAGGTGTAGGGATCAGGTCTATGTCAATGAGAAGATGCTAATTCTTCCACACAAAATTTTCCCAGCCAGGTAATTATCTGAAAATATACTTCAGATATATATATATATATATATATATATATATATATATATATATATAGTCAATATGTATTTCTTCTTGCTACCAATATATGGTTTTTTTTTCTTAAATGAAAACCCACTATTCTTTTTATTTACTTTTTAGATTTTATTTATTTGAGAGAGAGAGCAGAATAAGAGAGAGAGAGCATGAGCAGGTGTAAGAGGCAGAGGGAGAAGGACAAATAGACTCCCCGCTGAGGGAGCCTGATAGGAGCTTCATCCCAGAACTCTGAGATTGTGATCTAAGCCGAAAGCAGACACTTAACTGACTGAGGCATCCACATAAACAAAATTCTTTAAGAACAAACTGCGATAAGAAACATCTTATGGCAAATATGAAATGTATTTAATATCATGACCAAGAAAAGCATACTGACAGTTTCTCATCATCCTACTCAATTACATTTGTGTACAGTAAAAAAAGAGAAAAAAGATTGGAATAAAAAATAATGAAGGTAAAAGATTTAGTTTATACTATTGACAGACTAGATTATTTTGATACATGTTTTTACTAAAAATAAAACAAAATCCTGCTTGATTGAAAAAAAAAAACAGAAAATATTTAAATATAGTATAGAATTCCAAAACCAATTTAGGGATGAAAGTCTATAACTAAAGATAAAATGGTGATACAGAAGCAGTAAATCAGCTATTCCTTGAGAGCATTTGATACCACCATGCCCTGGGTTCTGATTCTGAGACTTCAATAGGGTTAGAGCAGAAGATAAGACTTGGGCTTATTTGAGGTAAAGATTCAGTTAGCTCTCTTTCCCAAAATTAAAGTATGATCCACCCTAAAGTGTGATGTATTTATTACAAATAGGAAGATCTACATATGAACCTCTGCTCCCCCAGCACCACCACTTTAAAGGCAAACAAACCTCATTGGCTCTGTTCAAAAAAGGGGGAAAAAAAACAACAAAAAAAACACTAAAAGAAAAAACAATCCCCGAGAGGTAAGAGCCATAATCTGAAACTTGATAGAGTTTTCAGCCAGTGTTTTTCTGAGCTTGGATATGCTAAGGACTCTCAAATTAGGAACTTCATTTGAGATGGTTTTGAATAATAGAGCTCTCAGGGATCTGCAGAGCAGAGTGCATCACCTCCCTAGAAGGGGCCATATCAGTTCTAGCCTTGGAACCACTGTTCTCTGTCAAAATTTTCAGTTGCAATGACTAGAAAGTAGTCAAAGATAATTAAAAAGAAAAGGAGACAACAGGAATAAAATCCAGTAGAAATAAAAGAAACAGATGGATACCTAGGAAAAAGCCGTTCTTAAATGTTTAACAAAATAAATTGAACATTGGAAACATCTTATAAGAATTAGAATTTTTTAGAGTTATTTAATTAATTTGAAAACAGACCAAATAAACTTGTAAGGAAGCAAAATAAATAGTTAAAATTGAAAGCACATTGTACACATTTGACAACAGTTTAAACATAATAAAAAGTTATTGAATTGAAAAATGCCTCAGAAGAAATTATTTAAAACATACCCTATATAAATTAAAAGAAGGAAAATAGAGATAAGAGCATAATAGGTATAGAGAATAGAGTCAGAGGTCTAAGTATATTGAACAGAGTCCAGGGAAATGAGATAGGCATATGACATATGTGAAGGTACAGTTGCTTAGAATTTCCCAGAGCTAACAAAAATATCAATCCTCAGACTCAAAATGCTTAATTAATCCCAAACAAGATAAATCAAAATTAATATTCTCCTAGACACAATATAAAAAATCACCAAAGATAATAGGGGATTAAAAAAAATGATCAAAAAGACAAAATATAGCAACAGTTGATTTATGGGACTTATTGTTGACACACACATGGCTCCAAACAGTTTCAAAATCAATAATAAAAACAATAAAATGTTAAGATATTTTCAATATACTAAATAATAATAATAATAAAAATAATAATAGACAACCTAGCTATTTTTCTATACCTGGTGAAGTATTATTATTTTTTTTTTTCAAAATCAAGGTGTGGTGCCTGGATGGCTCATTCAGTTAAGCATCTGCCTTCAGCTCAGGTCATGATCCTGGAGTCCTGGGATCAAGCCCGAGGCTGGGTTCCCTGCTCAGGGGGGAGTCTGTTTCTCCCTGTGTTCCTCCTCCCCGCTCATATTCTCTCTCTTTCTCAAATAAATAAATAAAAGTTGAAACAAACAAACAAACAAAATAAAGAAAAAAAAACAAAATTAAAGGTGAAATAAAGATACTTACACACATTCATAAACTTAGATAATCCATCAACAGGAGACCTGGATGAAAGGAAACTATAAAGGGTATAGTTAAGTCAAAGGGATTTGCTAGTATATGGTAGTTCTGAGAGGCAAAAAGGGCAAAAAATTTGATTAATAGAAGGGCAATGTAAATAAAACATTATGTTGATGGTATAAAACAGTGAAGGTGGAAAAATAAAATTTTATTTGTTTAAAGATTTCATTCATTTATTTGAAAGAGTGAGGGAGAGAGACCATAAGTGGCGAGGAAGAGCAGAGAGAGAGAGAGAGAAACATACACTCTGCTAAACAGGGAGCCCTACTCAAGGATCCCAGGACCCCAGGGTCACGAACTGAACCAAATGTAGGCACTTAACTGACCAAGCCACCCAGGAATCTCTAAATTAATATTATTTAAAATACCATACAAGAGTACTATAGAAGTCATGAAGAAAGTAAATGAAGTTAAAGTTTTCTAAACCTGTCTGTTGCCTTGGAAAAGAGTAAAAGTCCAAAATCAACGTGTCAGCAGGCCATAGTCCATCCGAAACTTGTAGGGGAAACTTTCCTTACCTTTTCCTGACTTCTGGTATTTTGTGGACAATCTTTCATGTTCCTCAGTTTAGAGCTGCATCAGTTCAGTCTCTGCAATCATCATCACTTGTGTTCTCCCCGTGTATCTCCATCTTCACAGGGCCATCTTCTTATAAAAATGCATCATTTTAGAGTAGGAATCTACCTCTTCCAGTATGACCTCATCTTCTCTAATTGCATATGCAACAAGTCTATTTCTAAATAAGGCCACATTCTGAGTTTCTGAGGGTTAACACTTCAATATATATTTTTGTAGAGGGTGGAACATAATTCATTATATAATATTCATCAATAAGATACAAACAAGGTATGTAACTTCCAAAGGAGTAAAAAAAATAAATATTTCCTTTTTTAAAAGGTTTTGTTTATTTGAGAGAGAAAGAGAGACAGAGAGAGAGAGAGAGAGAGATCTCAAACTGGGTGAAGGATAGAGAGAGAGGCAGGCTCCCAGTTGAGCAGGGAGCCTGATATGGGGCTCAATCCCAAGACTCTGGGATCATGACCTGAGCTGAAAGCAGATGCTCAATTAGCCAAACTACCCGGGTACCCCAAGAGAATAAATATTTCTTAAACAATATTCCTAGAAACCAAAAAAAGGAAGAATCAGAAATAAAAAACAGATTATAAAAATTAAAAGCTCAAAAGATGATAGAATTAAACTGAAAAATAATTACATTGAATGTAAAAATAATAAATTTTATTAATTATTTACAGTTAAAAGGCAAAGATTGTCAGACTAGAGGAAATAACAAATTCAATTACATACAATTATGAGAGCTTTACCTAAAATATAAAATTACAGAAATGTTGAAAGTACAAGGCTGAGATATATCATAAAAATAAAAAAGAAAGCTTACTAAGTGATATAGTATAACAGTAGCAGATCTTTATGTTACCTTTATTTTAAAATATCAGTAAATCACTTTAACATGATACATGCTTAAATTCATCTACAATATGTAACATTTTATGTTCTATAATGTGTTAGCATAGCACAAAAATATATCAATCAAAGCTTTTCAAGTACAAAGTAAAATAAACAAATAAGAAAGGAGGGTTTTAAATGCAACATTCTAAGTAATAGAGTAGAGAGGGAAGGCATTAGTGAGGTCTTTGGAGATTTGAAAAATGTGTTCAAAAATATTTGACATAAAACATTTACGTAAAACCATGTTCCTGATCAAAGAAAGATAGCAGAGATGTAGGGGACCCTAGTTTCATCTGGTCCTTTGAATATCTATCTATCAAATCATCCTGAAAACCTATGAACTCAACCAAAGATTATAGAAAGAATCTCTGCAATTCTGTGAATAGAAAAGCAACCACTTTTTGCAAGGTAGGAAATGCAATGAAGTGTATCTGTGGCAATATATTGGAAGATAAACCCTAGGGGGGTAGGATCTTCCATAAACTGGCTACTGGAAAGTGATATAGTAGCAGAACACAAAACCTAAACTTTTAGAAGTCATTTCTGGTGAGGGATGTCCCTTTATGAAAAGGTGCTTAAACACCAAAATGGGGGCAGAATCAAAGGTGGGACATTGTGGTCCCAGGATCCCCATGGTTACAGAAAAAAACAGATGTGTTTTAGTGCAGCAGAGTTCCCAGTGGGGAAACCAGCTGCGATCAGCAAACCCAGGAGTGGTTTTTAGCTTGATGTTGCCATAGACTTTGAACTGGGGTAAGATAAGGTGACTACTCTCCAAGCAGGGGCCCAGCAAGTGACAGAATCACAGGGAGACTCTCCTCCTTCTCCTGGGAGAATCAGCACAGGTGTACACCACAAGAATCTGCAGGGTTTGGAGACTCAAGTGGTGGAGGATCCGCTGCAGGAGTCTGTAGTTTGGAGACTTGGAATGGGGTTGGGTGCCTGAGATAAAAATGCTTGGTCACAGGCTGGGTGAACAGAATGGGTAAGGAAACCAGGGAGACAAAAGTGATTGGTGGCTTTTCCCTGAAAGTCCACTGAAGAGTGGGGGCCTCATTCTTTCAGCTCTGGAGGTTGGGGCACTGCCATTTTTATTTTTATCCTCTAAAGGGGCAGAAGGCTTTCAGGGAAAAAAAAAAGCCATGTAGAACAATCCGGAGCCACTTACATAGAACCTAGCCCCCTGGCAAGGGGGTTGCAACTCTGCCAGGGCAAAGACACCTGAACATCTAGCTAAGACGACGTTTACCACCACACAAAACTGCAAAACCCCAGTGCTGGAGAGAAATAGTATATAGAATTCGAGGGTTTTTTCTCGTGATTTTTTAGTCTTTCAATTTATAATTTTCTTTTTCTTTCTTTTCCTTTCAACTGGATTTTATTTCATGAACTCTTTTTTTAAATCTTTTTAAAATTTTCATGTTTACATATATATGTATATGTATATGTATATATATATATACATATACATATATTCTTCATTTTGGGTTACCTTTCTCTGTATTCAATTTTATTTTTGTATATATGTTTTCCTTTCTTTACAATTTGGGGATCTAATGTCTTCCAACAAATAGACCAAAATATACCTAGGACCTAGTGTATCACCCATTCTATTTCATTATATTATTTTTTCCTTTTTTTTTCTTTTTTGGTTTCTTATTTCTTCTAATATTTCTACTATATATTTTGCTGGGGTAGTGCTTGGTATTTTTATGTTTGTTCTCTTGTTCATCTATTCTTCTCTGGACAAAATGACAAGACAGAAAAGTTTATCTCAGTAAAAAGAACAAAAGGCAGTACTACTTTCTAGAGATTTAATAAACACAGATATTAGTAAAACGTTGGAGCTAGAATTCAGAGTAATGACTACAAAGATATTAGCTGGGCTTGAAAAAAGCATAGAAGACACTAGAGAATCCCATTCTAGAGAAATAAAAGAATTAAAATCTAATCAGTTTGAAATCAAAAAGGTATTGTCAAGATCCAATCAAGAAGGACATACAAACTGCTAGGATAAATGAGGCAGAAGAGAGAATCAGTGACACAAATGATAGAATTATGGAGAATAAAGAAACCGAGGAAAAGAGAGACAAACAACTACTGGACCATCAGGGGAGGATTCAAGAGATCAGTGATAGCATAAAATGAAACAATATTAGAGTTATTGGGGTCCCAGAGGAAGAGGAGAGAGAGGGGCAGAAGGTATATTTGAGCAAATTTTAGCTGAGAACTTCCCTAATTTGGGGAAAGAAACAGGCGTTTAAGTCATGGAGGCACAGAGAATCCCCCTCAAAATCAATAAAAAATAGGTCAACACCTTGATGTAATAGCGAAGCTTGTAAATTTCAGAGACAAAGGGAAAATCCTGAAAGAAGTTCTGGACAAGAGGTCTTTAACATTTACAAATAGAAATATAAGGCTGGCCACAGACCTATGCAAGAGGCCTGGCAGACCAAAAAGGCACAATATATTCAGGGTGCTAAATGAGAAAAATATGCAGCCAAGAGTACTTTATCCAGCAAAACTTTCATTCAGAATAGAAGGGAAGACAAAGAGCTTCCAGGGCTAACAGAAACTAAAACAGAAAAGAATTTTTGATCACTAAACCAATCCTGCAAGAAATAAACAAAGAAAAAGCCTAAAAGTAACATAGATCAGAAAGGCACAGAGACAATATACAGAAACAGTGACTTTACAGATAATACAATTGGCACTAAATTCATATCTTTAATAGTTATTCTGAATGTGAATGGGCTAAGTACTCCAATCAAAAGACACAGGGTATCAGATTGGTTTAAAAAACAAACACACAAACAAACAAAACAAGACCTATTGATATGCAGTGTACAAGAGACTCGCTTTAGACCCAAAGACACCACCAGATTGAAAGTGAGGAAGTGGAAATCCATTTATCATGCTAGTGGACCTCAAAAGAAAGCTGGGGTAGCAATCCTTATATCAGACAAATTAGATTCTAAACTAAAGACGTAATAAGAGATGAAGAGGGACACTACATCATAATTAAAGGTTCTATCCAACAAGAAGACCTAATAATTGTAAATATTTATGCTCCTAACTTGGGAGCAACCAATTAATAACAAAATTAAAGAAACATATTCTTTAATACCCCACTCACAGCAATGGACAGATCATCCAAGCAGAAGATCAAGGAAACAAGGGCTTTGGATGACACACTGGCCAGATGGACTTTACATCTGGATGTATACATAACATTCCATTCTAAAGCAATAGAAAACACATTCTTCTTGAGTTCACATGGAACATTCTCCAGAATAGATCTCATACTGGGTCACAAACAGGTCTCAACTCATACCAAAAGACTGGAATTATTCCCTGCATATTTTTAGACCACAATGCTTTAAAACTGGAGATGAGAAGAAGATATGAACAGACATTTCTTCAAAGAAGACATACAAATGGTCAACGGACACATGAAAAAAAAATGCTCAATATTACTCAGCATTAGGAAAATGCATGTCAAAACCACAATGAGATACCACCTCAAACCAGTCAGAATGGCTAAAATTAACAAGTCAGGAAAAAACAAGTGTTGACAAGGATGAGGAGAAAGGGGAAACCCTCTTACACTGTTGGTGAGAATGCAAGCAGGTGCAGACACTCTGGAAAACACTACAGAAGTTCCTCAAGAAATTAAAAATGGGGGGGTGTGGCTCAGTTGTTAAGTGTGCCTTTGGCTCAGTCATGATCTTGGAGTCCCCAGATCAAGCCCCACGTCAGTCTCCCTGGTTGGTGGGAAGAGCTACTCTGCAACCCAGCAATTTCTCTACTAGGTATTTACCCCAAACATACAAATGTAATGAACTGAAGGGACATCTGCACTCCAGTGTTTATAGCACCAATGTCCACAACAGCCAAACTGTGGAAAAAAAAACAATGTGTTCCCAACAAATGAATGGATGAAGAAAGATGTGGAGTACACACACACACACACACACACACACACACACACACACACACACAAATACACAATGGAAAACTATTTGGCCATCAGAAAGGATGAAATCTTGGGGTGCCTGCGTGGCTCAGAGGGTTAAGCCTCTGCCTTCGGCTCAGGTCATGATCTCAGGGTCCTGGCATTGAGTCCCACATCGGGCTCTCTATTCAGCAGGGAGCCTGTTTACCCCTCCTTCTCTGCCTGCCTCTCTGCCTATTTGTGATCTCTGTCTGTCAAATAAATGAATAAAATCTTAAAAAAAAAAGATGAAATTTTATCATTTATAATGATGTGGATGTAACTGGAGGATATTGTGCTGAGCAAAATAAGTGAAACAGAGAAAGACAATTATATGTTTTCACTTATATGTGGAAAATGAAAAAATGGCTCAGAGGATCATAGGGGAAAGGAGGGAAAACTGAATGGGAAGGAATCAGAGAGGAAGACAAACCATGAGAGATTCTTAACTATATGAAACAAACTGAAAATTGTTGGAGGGGAGGAAGGTAGGGGAATGGGATAATTAGGTGATGGGCATTAAGGAGAGTGTGTGATGTGATGACCACTGAGTGTTATATGCAACTGATGAATTACTGAACTCTACATCAGGAACTAATCATGTACTATATGTTGGCTAATTGAATTTAGATTTAAAAAGGGAAAATGAACAAAATAATGTTTCTATTTTAGACAAAAACACAATTTTTTTAAGGACATAAGGATCATTTATAAAAGTTGTCCATATTGTATGGTGTAGAGCAATTCTAAATCTTTAGATATTGAAACCACAGAGAATGTGCTTTCTGTCCACACAATTTAGACCTGTATACATTTTTTAATAAATGAATGAATGAATGAATAAACAAACAAACAAATAAACAAATAATTTTAAACCAAGTCTGGAAATGAGAAATACAATTATTAACTTATGGGGAAGAAAAATCATAATATGTGCTTAAAATTATTTTAAATAATAAACACAAGTCAGAACTATAGAACAAACAAGGGAGAACCTATAGACAAATGACTATGTTAGAAATGAAAAGGGGCACCTGGGTGGCTCAGTCATTAAGCGGCTGCCTTTGACTCAGGTCATGATCCTGAAGTTCCAGGTTTAAACCCCACATCAGGCTTCCTGCTCAGGGGGAAGCCTGCTGCTCCCTCTCTCACTTCCCCTGTTTGTGTTCCCCCTCTAGCTGTGTTCCTCTCTGTCAAATAAATAAATAAAATCTTTAAAAAATAAATTAATAAAGCTAAAATTAATTCATCTCAACAAATTAAAGAAAGCAATAATAGAAAGGATAAGAGATCAAGAAATTAGAAAGAAAAAATTGGGGCATCTGTGTAGCTGTCAGTTAAGCATCTACCTTCAGCTCAGGTCAGGATCCCAGGGTCCTAGGATCAAGCCTCATGTCAGGCTCCCTGATCAGCAAGAAGTCTCCCTCTCCCTTTCCCTCTGCCTTTCCTACCACTCCTGCTCTCTCTCAAATAAATAAATAAAATCCTTTTTAAAAAAAGAAATTAGAAGAAAATAATAAAAATAATAAAATGAAACAGAAAAAAGTAACATAACTGAGAAGAGCAAGAAAGACTAAAGTTGGCATATTATGAAAACAAAAAGAAGTATGATGATAATGACAAATTAAAAGTGAGTGAAGTTACAAATATTCTGTCAAGAATAAAAAGGGAATATCACTTTAAAAAGAAAATAGTATAATTATGAAAACATTAGCTTAAACATTTGACAATTAAGGACAAATGAAGCAATACCTCAAAAAATATAAATTAACAAGGTCAGATTAATAATAAAAAACCTGAACAACCATTTAAACATTTAAAAATTGTATTGCTAGTGAAGATATAACCCCAATAGGAAAGATCAGGTTTACAGAGCTTACTTGGTGCTACTTAGCAACAAAAAAGACAAAATCTCCACCAAACTAGTTTTCTGAATCTAGAGAAGTCTTAATATTCAAAACTTACAAGGAAGAGATGATACTGAGTGAAATAGCCAAGTAGAAAAAGTCAAGTATCACATAGTTTCACTTACTTGTGGTGCATAAGGGGTAATATAGAGGACAGTAGGAGAAGGAAAGGAAATGGGAAGTAGGGTAATTCAGGGAGAGAAATAAAACGTGAGAGACTTTGGACACAGAAACAAACTGAGGGAGTTGGAGGGAGGGAGTGGGGGGATGAGAGAGCCTGGTGGTAGGTACTGAGGGCACCTATTGCATGGAGCACTGGGTGTGGGGCATGGGCAATGAATCTTGGAACGTTGAAAAAATAAAATAAATTTAAAGTCAAAAAAATAAGATAAAAAATAAAAAAAATAAAAATAAAAGTCTGATGGAACTGGAAAAAAAACAAGGACAGTACAAAAATGAAAATTACAAATAATCTGACTCATAAATATAGTCATGAATATTTTAAACAACAATACACTGAATTAGCAATACATAAACATTCATGGAGGTTAGTTTAACATATTATACATCACATTTACATATTATATATTACATTAACAAATTAAAGGAGAAATATAACATATTCAAAGAGCATTTTAATGAGCAACTCAATAGATTCACAAAAAATCTTTTAATGAATTTCAGAATGCATTCATTTCAATATTTATGTAAAATTTAGGCAAGTAGAAATATAGGGGAATTTCCTATGGCTGATAATTTATAGCTACACAATTCCTATAGTAAACAATTTATTTGTGCTGAAATGCTTAAATCCTTCCCTTTAGAAGCTGTAAAAGATCAAAAAAAAAAAAACAAAAAAAAACCCAAAAAACAAAAATCACCTTACTAACTCTACTAATATTCAAGATTGTTAATGAACAAACAATCTGAATGACTATACCACAAAACAGGACATCAAAATGACCAATAGACATATGAAATGTCATTCTAGTTCATAAATTATCAAATGTAAATTAAAATCACAATTAGGTTTCAAAGCAAATCCATTGGTTGGGAAAATGAAAAGTGTGATAATATGAAGTATTGCCAAGAATGTGGAGCATTGCACATTTTCATATCCTCCAATTAATTATACAATATTTTGGAAAGCATCTGGCATTATCTTGTACATTTGAAATATACAAACCAAGCAATTCAAACCCTAGATATATATTCAATGTACACAAATGGCTATGTGCTCATGGATCACTGGTATGTGAGCAATAATGTAATTAGAAATACCACCACATCCACATCATAGAATGGATATATTCATGGGGATTATTACATTGCAGTGAAACAAAAGAAAAGTACAGCTACACATAACAATAAAGGTGAATTTTGCCCATATAATATTGAATTAATTATACAAGATATAAAAGAAAGCATGCAGTTTCATTCCATGTATACAGTTTTAAAAATACAAAACTAAACAATTCATGTGCTGTTTTAAAACTTCCTATATACTAACAAAATAAGTATTTTAGGGTTTATGTAATATGGTTTGCAATATAAAATCATACATATAAACTTAGTATTTGCTTCTAAGTAGGGAGGAAATTATTCCTATAAATTGTTACAAGGATTTTGTGACAACATAGAATCCCCATTCTCTAATACTTCTGTATTTTATATATTGACTTGTTATATAGAAATATGCTATTTAGAAATGTTCATTATTTTTTTCTCTCCATTTTTTACTTATTTTTTCTTTTTTAATAAAGATAGCTTTTCCTGAAATGTCTTTGTTTCATGTCATTTTCTGTCCCATTTAAGAGATCCATGATAAAAACTTATGCTTAAAAAAGATTTTTGTGTATTTTCTAGACACAGTATTGTTAATTGCTTTCAGAATAAAAACCACTTTGTTACCACTGTTGCTATTTGTTAAAGAAGTAAAGCTCAGAGATATCATTGACTCAGCACATAGTAGTCCAGAGATGACAAAATTCAAAGTAGTTCAATATGTCCATGCCTGAACAAGTAAAAAACCGAGTTTTCATTTAGTTAAAAATGTATCAGACCATTCTTTAAAACATTGGGTAACCATTGAATTATAAACGCTTCTTTTTTGTTCTGGCAGAAAACTCAACATTAATGGAAGCTCACTGAAGTGGAATTCAAATTTACATATTCCAATACATTGCAACAATTCCTACTTCACTATCACTGAAAAATTACTAGATCTCTATTTTCTACAATTCTCTCTTACAGTATATGGATAATGTTAATACCACAAAATTATATAATATGCAATATTGTTCTACTTACAATACATTAAGATCCTCTATGCTAATCATTTGTCAGCTAAGATATCTAATTACTCAGTTGTCACTGTTTCAAAATCTGTCTTAAAAATACCAAAAAAAATACAGATGTTTTCACATACAAAGAGAAAAAAAATGAACCTATAGCTCAGCATAATAGTTTTCATGTAAAGTCTTTTAGTGTTTATCTGTGGAACATTATACAAAGAATAGATGGCAATTTATTTATACGCATCCTTAGTTTTCCATCCATGTTCTATTTCTAACAATTCTTGTAATTGACATTGTGGCTGTGTCTGAATTTGATACTTTCTAATGTGTGTAATGGCATCATATTAATTCTTGCAGAAACACTGGGTCTGTGTAAGTACTGAAACCACTAACTAAAAGAATGAAATTGGGGATGATAAAAAGACCTAGAACATCCGTTAAGAGAATTATAGATTATCAGATGACTTCAAAAGCTAAAAAAAATTCCCAGAAGCATCAACATAAGGAAGGAATAATGAGGTACTTTAGCATGTATTTATAGTAATTGTCCTATCTATGGTTGAATGTAAATCTGTAAGAAATTTTGCTTCAGTACAGAGAAGAATAACAAATATTAAAACTGTATCTACCAGGCATTTTACATAGATAATTACTTTTCATTGATTCCTCAGAGTAATTTTGACTAAATAGAACAGTTCTATAATTTACTCCCAAAAATAATGTTTTGCTAAATCAATTATCTTCTCAGTTTTAAGTGTAATATTCAAGGACTATAATTTGACAACTACTTTGATGAGTTTGCACACAAATCTCTAATATTTGACATTATAATTCAACCAAGTCTTTCTAATCTGAATTTTCATGTAAGAGGTATGTGAGATGGGCAGCAACACTATCCTAGGAAAACATAGGGCAAAATAAAATGGACTTATTGAACACATACATTTATATGTCCTTATTCATGTGTTTATTTCCTGCCATCCTCCACTTTTAAGTCTCTAAATAGCTTAACACCAGAATCTTGGATTATTTCCGTATCACTTTTCTGAAGAACACCAAGATTTTCAGAAAGAAAACATATAAAAATAATATTTATTTTTTTAGGTACTAATTAATTCAATTTCGTACTCAGTGTTATAAAGTAGGATACATATTATTCATATGTACTTATAAATATATGCGTGAATGTTATAAATATCATAAGACTATTGTTGAACTCAACAGGGAGGTCCAAAAAAGATAAGAAACATTTATTAATAAGAAGCAATTATGCTGCTGAAACACTGAAATTCACATCCTGTATTTATTGCTTTTCTATCCTCCTACTGAATTTTGCCAATTAGATACAGAAGGTCATAGGAAGACTCAAAACACATTTATAGGGGTAATTGTACTGAGAGCAATCCAATTATGCTTAAATGCTTCCGTGATGTTATCATTCTTATGGAAACCTCTGTTATACCAGCTTCATTTAGGAGACAGAGCAGATGCTACTTTCCATTTCTTTATTTCCCTTCTTTCTTCTAAGTCCGGAATGTGGTCCAGTCAGGATATTATTCAGGACAGACTATCTTGATACCAATATCCTTAAGTTAAATTCATTGGCTATATATAGATGTCCAGGATTAATGTATAAGGGATTGGAAAATGATGAGCTATTTTCTACATCATTAACATGAGTAACCTATGTCAGTATTTTGTAGCTCCAGTATTCCAAATATTTTTTTCTTTTTTTAAATCTTTTTTAAAAATTTTATTTATTTATCTGAGAGAAAGAGAGAGTGTGAGAGAGAGCATGAAAGGGGAGAAGGTCACAGGGCGAAGCAGACTCTCGATGGAGCTGGGAGCCTGATGTGGGACTCAATCCCAGAACTCCAGGATAATGACCTGAGCCCAAGGAAGTTGGTTAACCAACTGAGCTATCCAGGCACCCCAAATATTCTTTCATGTGGAATAATATCAAGCATATGGTTAAGATTTGTTAAGTTTATGGCAGAAAATTATTCTGTCTAAGCTTCTTTGATTCTTTTTCCTGCGTGTCATGTGTTCTAAGTTATTAAAAAGAGTCATAAGAAAGTACTGTTAGTGACAGTCCAAAATGGTGGTAACAAGATCCCAAATTTACTTCTTGACACGGGCATCCAAATCTACATCTACCTATGGAAGATTTCCCTCTGTAAAAGAACTGAAAACTAACTGAACAACTCTTCTAGAACAAAATATAAAAGGGCCACATCAAGACTGTAGGAGAGGCAAAGATGTGGTGACCCACAATAGGGAGGGATTTTCCAAGTCCGTAGCTTCTCCCTGAAAAGAGAGTGATGTGTGCCCCACATTAGATCCTGCTATCCTTGGGACCTGGATGAGAGAGAAAAGCTTCCAAAACATCCAGCTTTGAAAAACAATGGACAAATGTTCAAGAGACCCAAAGGTCTGTAGGGAACTGAGACACTCCTTTTAAAGGGCTCAAGTTCAGACTCACTTGCCTAAGACTCAGTGCAAAAACAACAATTTTCCTAGACTATACATGAAGTAGATTAATTTGCTAATCTGAAAGCACCTGCCAGAGGGGCAGGGACCAGTTGGAAGTCTCTCCAGGGATGGTGGGACTGACAGATACTATTTTTGCTCTCTCCCTCTGTCTTGTTAATGCAGGCATTCAAATGCAGACATAGCACCTTGTGCTGCCTTGCTAAAGCACAAGGTCACAAGTAGTCACAGCATTATCTTGTCTTGCTAAAGCTGGGGAAAATGTGCAGCCACAGCATTCTCCCACAGTCTTACTAAAGCCAGTGGATGGGTGTGCAAAATCATAGGATTCTCCTGATTCCCTGCTAAAGCCGATGAGGTACTCAGGCACAGCACTCTTCCATTGCCTTGGGAGGATTGGTGGGCACATGCAGTCAAAGCACATTCCCACTACCTTTTAAAAGCCAATAGGTATGCCCTGTCCCCAACATTCTCCCACTGACTACCTAAAGCTGGTAAATGCATGCAGGCTACATAGGGACCCGCCTTGAACACTAACCATAGTGGTTTGGGTTTTTCACTCCTGGGACCTAGGACACCATAAAAATAAGAAAGATAGTTCTCAGCAGGCTACCACCCTCAGAGCATTGCATGGACAGAAAATGTAGATGGGGACACCATCACCGTGCTCTCCCAGCTCATGGGTGCCTCCCAAAAGGGAGCTAACACATTGCCAGAAGTCCAGATTTTTGCAACAGTTTCCCAGGGAACACCTCTGGATCTCCTAATTTGGAGGCCAACAGGGTTTATGATTGCATGCCTACAGGATTATATAAAATCTTAACTTAAAAGCTGGTGCCTGAAGATACGACTTCCAAGCTGCCTGAAGCTAAGTACTGACTGAGATTCCTCCCTTTCGAACACTGACACATCTTGGCAGATCCTCAAAAAGTGGTATTTGTCAAGAATAAATCAGGCTGCTTGGGCAACTACAAAAGTTCAAGAGACAACCAAGAGCAAAGGCAAATTTGACAATAAGGTTCATCTTCCACACAAGTTCACTCCTTGAAGACTGGAAAAGGCACTTACTCTGCCTAATACAAAAAACAAACACAGACAGTGAAGCAAAATGAAAAAAAAATATGAATATGTTCCAAACCAAAAAGCAAAATTAAACCTCATACAAAGACATTAGTGAAACAGAAATAAATAATGATTAAGAGTTCAAAGTAATGATGATAAAGATGCTCAGCAAATGTGGGAAATGAATGGATGAACTCAGTAAGGACTTCAATTAAGAGATACAGAACATAAGTAAGTACCAAACAGAGGTCACAGAGCTAAAGAATACAAAAACTGAGCTGAAAAATTCACTAGAAGTGTTCAATAGATGCCAGGAATGGTCAGCAATCCCTGTACTGATAAATGAAAAGATTATTCCAAACGTTGCTGTGAAATAGAGGAGAAGGCAAAGAGGTAAGTGCTCAGAGGCAAGATCCTTTGCTCTTCTTTGCTCCCACTTTTATTGGCCCTTCAGGATAATCACAAATCCTTATCACTGTTTCTCTAGCATGTGATGTGTGACAAGGGGTCTTACTGAAACTGGGAGTATCTATTTACCAGAAAGATACGTTATGCTAATCTGTGTGTTCTCAGAGTTCTGCTAAACATGGCCTATGGGTCAATGCATACATCTCTTAGATCACAGGGCATCTGTTTGGGCTAAGAAAGCTTTAGTGAAGGCAACTCCCCACAGCATTCCAATGGCAGACTAGTCCTGCAGGCCTCAGCATTTCAAAGGTCTGATCCCTTCTCCAAAATTTTCCCTCACGCTCAGTGGTCTCTGTTACATTTTAGCAAGCTAGGTATTATGACTGATATTATATATATTATGGCTCTACATTAACCCCAACAAATAGCAAACTAAATAAAGAAGAAAATGGGTCAGTGATCTAGAATACAGGGTATTGGAACTCACGCAAAGCAGCAAAAATTGTTTTTAAAAAAAATTAAAAAATGTAATTTTAAAAAGTAAAGACAACTTAAGGGACTTACGGGATAACATCAAGCAGAATAATACTTGCATTATAGTGATCCCAGGAGGAAAATAGAAAAAGAAATGGGCAGATTATGTTTTTTAAAAAATGTTTAAAAATTTCCCTACCCTGGGGCAGAAAGCATACATCCAGACCAACCCAAAGAGATTCTCACCAAGACACATTATAATTAAAGTGTTAAGTTTTAAAGATAAAAAGAATTTTAAAAGCAATAAGAGAAAGACAACTTGTGGTTTACAAAGGAACCCCATAATACTCAGTAGATTTTTCAGTAGAAACTTTGCAGGTCAAGAGAGAGGGGTATGATCTATTCAAAGTCCTGAAAGGAAAAAATAAACTTCCAACCAAGAATACTATTCATCAAGATTACCATTCAAAATTGAAGAAGTGATAGAGATAAGCAAAAGCAAAAGAAGTTAATCACTATTAAACTAGCCCTACAAGAGATGGTAGAGGTACTTCTTTATGCTGAAAAGACACGAATTAGTAATAAAGAAAAAGTATATGAAAATAAAGTCTCACTGATAAAGGTAAATACATAGTAAAGGTAGAGAATTAATCCCTTATAAAGTTATATGAAGGTTAAAATACAAAAGTCATAAAGTTAACTGTAACTACAATAATTACTTAAGGTATAAAAATAAAAAGATTCAAAATATGACAATAAAAACATAAAATATGGGGTGACAGGGAGTAAAAATAAAGTTTTAAAATGCATTCAGATTTAAGTTGCTATCAACTTAAAATAGATTGCTTTATGTATGTAGCCTCTTATATGTGAACCTCATGATAATTAAAAAGCAAAAACTTATAGTAGGCAGGCAAAAAAAAGAGATAAAGAAATCTAATGTAACACCAAATAAAGTCTCAAATTATAAGGAAAGAGATCAAAAGAACATAAAAGAACTACAGAAAAAGCCAGAAAACAATTTTAAAAATGGTAATAAGTACATACATATCAGTAATTACTTTAAATGTAAATGAGCTAAATTCCCCAATCAAAAGACATAGAGTGCCTAAATGGATTTAAAAAAGAAAGAGTTTTATCTATATGCTGCTTACAAGAGACTCACTTCAGATATAAGTGCACAGATTGAAACTAAAAAGACAGAAAAGACATTCCATGCCGATGGGAATGGAAAGAAATGTGGTATAGCTATACTTATACCAGACAAAACAGACTTAAAAAAAAAAGGTTGTAATAAAAGACAAAGAAGAGTTTTACATAATGGTAAAAAGATCAATCCAACAGAAGATCTAACATTTATAAATAGTTATGCACATAACATAGGAATATACAAAGCAAATATTAACAGACAAACATTAATAATATAAAAGAAATGCAATAATAGCAGGGAACATTAACAACGCACTTACATCAATGAATAGATCATCCAGACCAAAAATTAATAAAAATGCATTGGCCTTAAATGACACATTAGACCAAATGGATGTAATAAATATGTATAGACATTCCATCCAAAAGCAACAGAATTCACATTTTTTTCAAGTGCACATGGAACATTCTGTACGACAGATCACATATTAGGCCAAAAAATGAAGTCTCAATAAATTCAAAAAGATTGAAATCCTGTCGGACCTCTTTTCTGACCACAATGATATGAAACAAATTATAAGAAGAAAGCTGGAAACATCACTAATAGGTGGAGATTAAACAATACACAACTGAACAACCAATGGGTCAGCGAAAAAAAATTTAAAAATACCTTATTAAAATTAAAACACAACATAACAAAAATCTACTGAATGCAGCAAAAGCAGTTCTAAGAGGGTAATTCATGGAGATATAGACTTACCTTAAGAAATAAGAAAAATCTCAAATAAACAATCTAACTTTCCATCTAGAGTAACTCAAAAAAGAACAAATGAAGTCTAATGTTAATAAATTATGAATATTGAGAGGAAATAAATTAACTAGAGATTTAATAGAGTAAAAATAGATCAATGAAACTAAGACCTGGTTCTTTGAAAAAATAAACAAAAATTACACCTTTAGCTAGACTCACCAAGAAAAAGGAAATGAGCTCAAATAAATAAACTCAGAAATGAAAGAGGAAAAGTTATAATTGATACTACAGAAATACAAAAGATCATAAAAGACTACTATGTAAAATTGTACACCAACAAATTGGGCAATCTTGAATAAATAAACCAATTCCTAGAAAATACAATCTTACAGGAATGAATTGTGAATAAATAGAAAGTCTGAGTAGACCAGTTAGTAGTAAGTTGAGTACATAATCAAAAAACCCTCAAGAAAAAAAAATTTCCAGGGCAATCAGCTTTACTGATGAATTCTAACAATCAAAGATTTAATACTTTTCCTTCTCAGACTCTTCCAAAACATTAAAGAGGAGGAAACACTCACCATGTGAGGTTAGAATTACCCTGAAACCAAGGCCAGAAAAAGATACCATCACCACAACATCAAAATTATAGGCCAAGATCCCTGATAAACATAGATGCAAAATAATCCTCAACAAAAGATTTGCAAACCTGGGATACTGGGTGGCTCAGTTGGTTAAGCACCTGCCTTCAGCTCAGGTCATGTTCCTAGGGTCCTGGGATCAAGTCCCACATTGGTCTTCTTGCTCAGCTGGGAGTCTGCTTCTCCCTCTGCCTGCCATTCCCCTGCTTGTGTTCTCTCACCTTCTTTCTCTCTCAAATAAATAAATCTTAAAAAAATATTAGCAAATTAAATTCAACAATACATTAAAAGGATCATACAGCATGACCAAGTGAGATTTATTTCAGAGTTGCAAGGATGGTTCAACATCTGCAAATCAGTCAAACTGATATACCACATTGATAAATAAAATAAAATAATCTTGTGATCATCTTAATAGGTGCAGGAAAAGCATTTGGTGATATTCAACATTTATTTATGATTAAAACTCTCAACAAAGCAGATATAGAGGGAACATTCCTCAATATAATAAAATCCACAGATAACTTTACACTTGGGCTTAACATTAAGCACATGAAAAGGTGCTTAGCATCATATCATTAGGGAACTGCAATTCTAAACCACAATGAGATATCACCTTCTCAGAATAGCTGTTCAAAAAGACAAAAAATAACAAGTGTTGGTGAGGATGTGGAGAAAAGTTGACCCTGGTGCACTATTGATGGAAGTATGAATTGGTACAACCACTGTGTGGAAAACAATATGGATGTTCTTCCAAAAAAACAAAAACAAAAACAAAAGCAAAAACAGAACTGCCATATGCCAGCAATTCCACTACTAGGCATTTACCAAATAAAACAAAATGCACTAATTCAAAGAGACACATCCACCCTTATGTTCATTATAACATTATTCATATTAACCAAGATAGCCTAAGTATCCATCAGTGGATGAATGGATATAGAAGATGTGGTATATTTTTATATATACACATATATATAATAATGTATATGTAATAATGTATATAAATAATGTATTATATACATATATAATACAAATACACATATAATAAATGTATGCATTATATACATGTATGTATATGTGTGTATGTATATATACACATATATATACATTTTTGCGTGTGTGTGTGTGTGTAAATATACACACACATATGCACAAATGTAATGCTCCTCAGACATAAGAAAGAAGGAAGTCTTGTCCATTTGCCGTAACATGGATGGACTTTGAGAGTGTTATGGTAGATAAGTGAAATAAGTGATATAAAGACAAATACTATATGATTTTATTTATATATGGAATCTTTACGCTAAACAAAATTCATAAATTCAGAGAATAGATTGATGGTTGCTAGAGGGGAAGGGAGTTCGGGGTTAGGACAAATGGTAATAGGGTCAAGAGGTGAAAACATCTAGATAAGAAATAAGTCATAGAGATATAATCTACCACATGACAACCATAATCAAAAATACTTTCTGGGATATCTTAACTTGCTGAAAGTGAATCTTAGACGTCATCATGAGAAAAAATATGTAACTTTGTATGGTCACAGGTGACAACTAGACTTATGTGGTATTTACTTCACAGTACATGCAAATATTGAATCTGCAACTGATAAAATATTATATGTCAATTTTGCCTCAGTTAAAAAATGTAGATGCATCATTTCTAGCAATTAAAATAATCTGCCTTTTTAATTTTTCCAGTTGAACAAATATAAATGCATCATTGCAACTTTGATCTGTATTTCTCTGATCACAACTGATATTAAATAATTCTTCATAAGTTGTTTTGCTATATGTGTTTCCTTTGGTAAGAAATGTCTATTCATGTCTGTTTCCCTTTTTTTTTCCTATTGAGTTGTAATTTTTTTTATTAATAAAAGGAATTATATATATTTGATACTAATCTCTCCACTGTATGCTCTTTGAACATCTACAGTTTGTTCTTTTTTTACTTTCTTATGGTATATTTGAAAGCATCAACTTTCTCAATGTTAATATACTGTAGTCAATATTATCAATATTTTCTTTTATGGTCAATGCTCTTTTTTGTATAGAGTTTTGGAATTAGAATTTTTCCTTAATTCAGTACCTTGTGAATGTCTAAATTTTTTTCTGCTCAAAGTTCTAGTTTTGTTGTTGATATTAATGTACCCAAATTTTATCTTGGTTCATGACATGAGTTAAGCATCCAATTTTATCTGTTTTCCACATGGATTACCATTTTATTTTCAGCTCCATTTATTGAAGAACCCTTCTTTCTCCCATTGATCTGCAAAGCTCCCTCTGTTATAAACCTAATGTTTCAAACATGTGTGAGTCTATCTCTAGGGTTTCCTTTCTGATCCACTGATCCTATGTTCCAATATTACAGTCTTAATTACCCTAACTTTATAAGACCTCTACACTTTCATTCTTCAGAAGCATCATGTAATTAATTTAATCTTTATAATTACATAGCAATTTTAGTATTTTCTTCAAGTAGTTATTCCTAATTTTATATTTTAGACTGCAGTTTAAATGCCACAGCATCTGTGAAACTTTACTTGATACCTTTGATACATTTTCCTCTATTCAGAGCATCCCTCTTCTTCATCCTATTATCCATTATACCAATTAAACTTTGTAGCAATTTCTAAATTACATTTTACATACATACACACAGAAAGAGACAGAGAGAAACAGAGACAGATATTTGTTTTATTATTGACTATAAGCTCTATCAGAGTTAGAAACCTCTGCTTCCTTATCTGTTCCAGTCTTAGCACAGAGAGGCACTTAATTTAAAAAAAAAAATAGTCACTTTCTTCTTTGGGACTACACCCAGAATAACTGTTGCTCTTCATTCCCTACTGTAGATCTGACTCACCATGGACCCCAAAGCCTGACTAAACATCATTCAGACCTTTCATGCACCTTTATAACATTTAGAAGTTATTGGTAAAGGATTACCATGAGCTACCATTCTAATGATGGGTTTAGCAATTATCTCATTTAATTCCCAAGGCAACCCTGTGAAGCAGAATTATTACCTCTAAGGTTCTCATCTTAAGTGACAACACTAAGATTTTGTTAAGGAATTTGCCAAAATTCACACAACTAGTTCAAGGGGGAAGGGATGAGAACCAGGTAGGTGAATGATGTTTGGGCTTTTAACTATGTTGTAATCTTGTTATATCACCTGTGAAATCAGAAGTGTGGAGTCTTGGGATTTTTATTTTTTTATTTTTATTTTTTTGCCCATCACTGGGCTGTGTTCTTTTTCTTTTCCTTTCTCTTTCTTTTCTTTTTTGAGACATAATCAACATATAACATTGTGTAAGTTTAAGGCGTACAATGTACTGATTTGATAGGCACCTAACAATCTATAAATTTATGAATAAATGAATTAACATATCTGAAAATTTTAAAAAAGAAGGTAATTTGTACTATCTTATCTCTTTTTGTCATAAATAAACAAAAGCTTGAAAAAAAGCATGAAAGAAGATAAACATCCATTAAAAATGTAGATGCGTGGTTGCTGGGGGGCTGAGGAGGGATAGGGTTGCTGGGTTCTGGAAAACAATGTAGATGGTTGGGCGCCTGGGTGGCTCAGTGGGTTAAAGCCTCTGCCTTCAGCTCAGGTCATGACCTCTATCTCTGGGATAGAGGCCTGAGTAGGGCACTCTGCTTAGCAAGGAACCTGTTTCCTCCACGCTCTCTCTTTGCCCGCCTCACTTCCTACTTGTGATCTCTCTCTGTCAAATAAATAAATAAAATCTTTAAAAAAAGTGTAGATGGTTGAAAAATAGCATAACTTATTATGATTTTTGTCAGAATTTGTAGATTTCAAGTGATTTAAACCATTAAAGCTTTGCATATGTGACTTTAATTTTCAAGCAGTATATTAGATTCTATTTAATATAATTCATACAGTGTAGATGAGTATAATATATAGATACATAATTTTATTAACCACAAATCTTCTGGTGATACAATGTTGAAAAATCTACTGAACTCCACTTTCTCAAAATCAGAGCTCTTAACATTCCTTCTCTTTTACTTTGGATTAATGACTTAATATAGCTCTTAGATAAACTGAATGAATGATTTTCACAACTGCAGACCACCAAAAGATAACATGTTCTGAGGTACCTGTCTGGCTCACAGCATGCAACTCTTGATCTTGGGGTCACGAGTTTGACCTCCCACATTGAGGATAGAGTTTACTTTAAAAATAACAAAAATAACAACAATAAAGATACTGTACCCACATGTTGGTAACATGACTTCACTATCATGATCTAGTAGCTGGCAATTGCTATCAGATAGAATGACTTAGAATCAACTATTCTGAAACTGAAATCCATTTTTGGCACATGTTCTCCAGTGTCTAATTGGCTCATATCCAACAACTATATCCAGCATGCTAACATGTTTAGTTACCTCAGGGTATATTTTACAACTAATTTAGCTTTTAATGGTTCACTGAGAAGTCAAATTGCTTAAAATGCAATGTTTTAGAGGCCCTGGTGAGTGATTGATAATATTTGCTGTGAAAAGTATTCAGGATAAAATAATTGAGGCCATCTAGTGTGGTATAAGTCTTTAAGGTCTCAGTCATTTATTTATTTTATTTTGGAACAAATGCACACTTATTTATCAAGATAATACCAGGCCCTATGTACTTTCTCTTGCCATCTCTATGCAAAAAGGGTGGACCACTTATTTCAAATTTCTTTATTGAAATCTAATTTTCATTTTAGATATCAACCATTCTTGCTATCTTTACCTTATTATAAAGCATATAAGTCTGCTTTTATTTTTTTTTTAATTTTAATGATTGATTGATTGGAGAGAGAGAGAACAGTAGGAGGGGAAGAGGGAGAGAATCTTCAATCAGACTCCTGCTGACCATGGAGTCCAATCTGGGGCTCCATCCCAGGACCCCCAATATCATGACCTGAGCCCAAAACAAGAGTCAGACACTTACCTGACTGAGCCATTTAGTCACCCTATAGGCCTTCCTTTGATCAACAGAACGACCATCAGTTCTGTAGATTTCCACAGATTATAATATTGTACTCTTTGTTTCTCAATAAAAATAAATGAATCAATAAAAACTGATGGTTGCTATTAATGGGGTTACTCCTGGCGGATGTGTTGAAACATGTATCACCTTTGATGTGGAGAACAGTACCTTCATAGTTACTATCTTCATAGGTACTATATTTTAGAGTCTCTGAATTTGGACCTCAATGCTTTGATATCTGAAGTTTTTGATGAACTTCCTGGGGTATTTAAAGGACATTGCTTACTATATTACACAGTATTCCTTCAAGAGGCATCAAGGATTTTTTTCTAGTGTCTTAATTTTAAAAAATCCAACCAATTACTTTTATGATTATGTCAAATCTTAAGACTACATTTCTTACTTTGCTTTAGTTTATGAGAATCTAAGAGTTCAACTTTCACCTATAACTAACAGCATAATAAGAGTTTCTGTTTTTTTATCTAATTACTAAATTTAATTTTACCATACTTCTCTTCAGATCAGCACATTTTTTATTTATCATAAAGTTCATTCTTATCAACAACCTTTCCTTTTTTAATTTACTTTTTTAACAAGTTAAAAGTTTACTTGTTTAGAGCAGTTTTACATTTTCCACAAAACTGAAGTGAAGATTTACTATATACCCCTCTGCCTCCAAACATGTATAGACTTCTCCATTATCAACATCTCTCACCAGAATGGCACATTTCTTAGAATTGATTAATCTCCATTGATACACCATAATCAACATTCTATTCTTTACACTGCAGTTCAGTTTTGGTGTTGTATATTCCATGTGTTTTGACAAATGTTTAGTGACATCCATCCACCATTATATTATCATACAAAGCATTTTTACTGCCTTAAACATTTTTATGTTCTTCCTATTCATACCTTCTCCACCCTCCAATACCTGCCAATCACTGGTCATTTACTATCTCCATAGTTTTGCCTTTTCCAAAATGTTATATAATTTTAACAGCCTTTCCTTTTGTAATGTAGCCAATAAGATGCTGAGATTTAAATACTAACCTAGAATTAGCAATTTAAAATAACTTCTATTATTTTGTTTGTTTATTAATTTTATTCTAATCATTTTTCTTCCAAAGTGTTCACTTTCATTTACTTTTTTACCTTAGTGTGAATTTTTGTCACCTACCTTTAAAAGACTTAGAAAATGAATAAATAAAACATCATATCCATATAATATTAGTTTAAGATTGTTCATTCATTCATTCATTCACTAAACAAAAACCTGGTGAAAACTCACCCTGTGCCAGACACAGTGCTGGTGTTGAACTGTAAAAATGAATAGTATACCATATAAATATAGTAAACTCATATTTGACAAAAGAGAAAGGAAACACAATAGGTCAAAGATTATCTTTTCAATAAATAACGCTGGAACAAGGCAATAGGCACATAAAAAATGAATTTAAACATAGGGCTTACACCCTTCACAAAAATTAACTCAAAATGGATCACAGATTTAAATTTAAAATGCAAAACTATAAAACTGCTAGAACATAATATAAAAGAAAACCTAGAAAACCTAGATGACCTTATGCATGGAGATGATTTTTTAGCTATCTCACCAAAGGCATAGTACATGAAAAATATAGTTGATAAGCTAGACTTCATTAAAATGAAAACTTCTGTTCTGCAAAAGACACTGTCAAGGAAAAAAAAAAAAAAAAAACATCCACAAGCTGGAGAAAATATTTGCAATAAAAGGTGTCTGTTTTCCAAAAAGCTCTTAAAACATAACAATAAGAAAATAAATAGCTTGACATACAAATGGGGGAAAAAATCTGTCCAAAGAAGAGATATAGATGGCAAATAAACATATGAAAACATGCTCTACATCATAAGTCATCAGGAAAATGCAAATTAAAATAACAATAAGATACCATTATACAGATACTGGAATGATCAACATCCTGAACACCGACAATGGCAAATGTTAGTAAGGATGTGAAGCAGCAATACCCTCATTCGCTGCTGGTGGGAATGCAAATGCATGTATTAACCCAAGGGAGCTGGAAAATTATGTCTACACAAAAGCCGGTACATGAATTTTATAGCAGCTTTATTTGTAATTGCCAAAACTTGAAAGCAACCAAGATGTCCTTCATTGGGTGAATAGCTTAATAATCTGTGGTGCATTCAGATAATGGAATGTTATTCAGCACTAAAAAGAAATGAACCATCAAGCCATGAAAAGAAATGGGGGACACTTAAAGGCATATTACTAATTGGGAAAAAAAAAAAAAAAACTTAAAAGAAAAACCAGCCTGAAACTCATATTGTATAATTATGATTCCAACTATACACATTCTGGTTAAAACAGAACTATAGAGGACCTCTGGGTGATTCAGTTGATTAACCATCTACTGTTGGCTCAGGTCATGATCCCATGGATCCCATGATCCAGTCCCTCATCAGGCTGCCTACTCAGCAGGGAGGTTGCTTCTCTCTCTTTCTCTCTCTATCCCTTCACCCTGCTCATGCTCTTTCCAGCTCTCTCTCTCAAATAAATACATAAATAAAATATTTTTTAAAAAGACAACTAGAAAGACAATAAAAAAATCAGTGGTTTCCAAAGGCTTGAAATGGGAGAAAGGAAGATGAATAGGCAGAGCATTGAGGATCATCAGGACAGGGTAAACACTCCATAGGATTCCATAATGGTTGTTATATGTCATGATACATTTGTCCAAACCCACAGAATGTACAATACCATTAGTAAATCATAATGTAAACTAGGGACTTTGATAATTATGATGTGTCAATGTAGTTAAAAAAATGTAAAATTCTGGTGCGTGATGTTTATAATGAGGGGGGTTATGCTTGTGTGGGGTTGGACGTATATGAGAAATAGCCTATAAATTCCCCTCAGTTTTGTGTGGAACCTGAAACTGCTCTAAAAACACAGTGATACTAAAAATTAAAATAAAGTTAAAAAAAGAAGGGGAGGGGGAAAATTAAGTAAGTACATTCAATGCCTCTCAGAAGTTCACAGTTCAGTAGAGTGAACAGATAAGTGAATATGCATTGCCAACACATGACTCTGGTGTGAGGTAGATCACACCAGAGTCAAGCACTGGATGCTACTGAAGAGGGGACGTGTAATCCACTCTGTGTCTAACAATTTGGGTCAAGAAGCAATTTTCTAGAGATAGCAATATAACTGAGTCTCATGACTTTCATTTTAATAATTTTAAAGTCTCTGCTACCTCTTTCAGGACATTTTCTTTCTTTTTTTTTTTTTTTTTTTAATTTTTTTTTTTTTTTTTTTTTTTTTTTTTTTTTTTTTTTAAGATTTTATTTATTTGACAGCGAGAAACACAGCGAGAGAGGGAACACAAGCAGGGGGAGTGAGAGAGGGAGAAGCAGGCCTCCTGCCGAGCAGGGAGCCCGATGTGGGACTCGATCCCGGGTCTCCGGGATCATGACCTGAGCCGAAGGCAGTTGCTCAACCAACTGAGCCACCCAGGAGTCCCCAGGACATTTTCTTATGTTAAAATTAATCATAACTCAACTCCCATGATTTTTAATTGCATTCCACCCCAACTACTACAAGTCATGATTATATAGAAAAGACAAATTAATCAAATCAGAATTAAAGTTCTAAAGTATTTGTTATGCCATTTTTTTCTTGCAAATTTTTATTTCAATAGGAAGCATAAATTGTACAGTGGTGACTGGACTGCTCAGGTGGTAGTCCACGTGACTCTTGATTTCTGGGTTGTGAGTTTGAGCCTTATGTTGGGTGTGGAGACTACTCAAAAATAAAATCTTAAAAAAGAAAAAAAGAAATTATACCAAGAACATGTAAGATACTTGCAGCTTTTATTTAGTTATCCAGTGTAGATATCCAGTTATCCAGTGGCATTAATTATGGCCCATTGCATACTGAGTTATTTCTATTTTGATACATATATTATTTTATGTTATTTTTGATGAGACATGTGATCATATGTCAATCTATCATTAATTGTCAGCTAACACATATTCTTAAAGCCAAAATCCCTTGAGCAAAATTATGCTCGAGAAGCATTAAGTCACTTTTTTTCATAGTTGCTATTTAGGATTAAATGAATAAATAAACTTGAGTTTTATTGAAGCAAGTAGAACCTGAAAAAATGTCAGGCTGAAGAATTTTGATTCAACTTAATAGCCTGAAGGAAAAATTTAGGAATAGCCTCTTTTAAATGCATACAAAGGTCATTTCTTTCATTACTTGAAAATTATAGTGTTGTTGCATTGTAGCCTAGAGGGGAAATTGTGAATAATTTATTGATACATATACAACTTTATTTTTAAAAATTCTTTGTTTTAATCATTTAGTTCATTAATAATTGTCCATAGATACAATTATAAAATTATAACCACATTTAATTTTTATTCTATATATTACTATCTATATAATTATAGTAAGAATAGTCATAAGGCCTTATTATGGTATTTTATCTGTATAATGCTTAATTCAGTTTGTTTTAATATTCAGTATTTCATTTTTCAGTTAGAATAGGTAATCCCTACTCAAAGATAAGAAAGTTAGGGTAAGTGTAAAATATTATAAATATTAATTACTCATCATTAAGCTATTTTGGTGTGGTTTGCAATATTTTGACATACAGACATCTCAAAGCCGCGTAATTTCTATTGGAAAATTTCTGCACTTCTGATTACCTTAAAATATAATTTTATAAATGACAACAATAAAAAAGGAAAGGAGAAGACAGAGTTTGTAGTTTGGGTCATAAAACTAATATTTGTTGGTTTTCTGCCCAATTGATTGTACTCATCATAATAAATTCAGGATCATTTCTGAAGAAATGGTCATAAGAAGAATGACATCCCTGGTAAGGGGCATATGTTACAGAGAGCACATAATTGAAATCAATAGATAGACATTTATTCTATACTTGCTGGGCTTAAATTGTTTTATGCACTGGATACAAATGTAGAAGTAGTCATCTCCCAATCTAGGTGAAGTTTTGTTGTTGTTGTTTGTTTTGTTTTTGCTTTTTTTAATTTTAATGACAGATTGGGTTTTTTTGTTTGTCTGTTTGTTTTTAATACCTGTAGCATCAGCTTTAGCTGAGAAGTAGTTAGATGTGCAAAATCAAGCTCTGGAGTTTCTGTATAATAACTTAAGCCCTCCACAGGTTATGTACTAAAGATTGAGAACCACTGTTTTGTGATATGCACCATGTTCCATTCACACAAAGCATTTATCTAAATAAGTGAAATTATACATGCTTATTAATACATAGGGCTTCCTCGTTACCTTTTCCTAACTAGATTGTAAGTTCTCCTAGAAGAAGAATCTCCTCTGTGCTTGCTCATCATGTATCCCCAGAGTCCTGCACTGACTGTGTCATTTAGCTCTCTGTAACATTATTTCTGGTAAATGGCACCACATTTTGCAACTTGATTCTAAAAGGTAGAGATTACACACAAATAGCTTGTGTGCCTTAGACATTTCTTATCATTACTTATCATTATGATCTATTCAAAATCAATGCTAATAATGCAACATTTATCTCAAAGGCATTTGCATAAATGTTCACTATAATTAGTTAATGTTTAAATAATGCAGTTTCATTGTATAGCATATACACATGTGATTGTTTTATTGATTTAACTTAACACATTAAAAGTATTTAAGTTTATAAAATAGTTTCAAAACGCTTTCACATTTTTTTAGAGATTTTTATTTATTTATTTGACAGAGAGAAACACAGCTAGAGAGGGAACTTAGCAGGGGGAGTGAGAGAGGGAGAAGCAGGCTTCCCGACGAGCAGGGAGCCGGATCCGGGGCTCCACCAACCACTGGACTCCGGGAAATGACCTGAGCAGAAGGCAGAGACGCTTAACAACTGAGCCACTCAGGCACCCCACGGTTGCACGTTCTTTGCTTCTTTTGATCTATTGATGTGGACAATATTTTAAAAATATCAATTTTTCCCAGGTAAAAAAAATACTAATAAGGAAGTTACAAACTGGGGCATCTGGGTGGCTCAGTTGTTAAGTATCTCTGCCTTCAGCTCAGGTCATTTCCCGGAGTCCAGTGGTTGGTGGAGCCCCGCATCAGGCTCCCTGCTGGGCGGGAAGCCTGCTTCTCCCTCTCTCACTCCCCTTGCTATGTTCCCTCTCTAGCTGTGTTTCTCTCTGTCAAATAAATAAATACAATCTTTTAAAAAAATAAGGAAGTTATAAACTCAAGATGCCTATTGAGAAGCATTAGGTCAGACCTTTTCAGCATTGATTCTTAAGATTAAAAATATGAAAATAATATGATATTTTAAGATTTTGCATCTTACGTGAATTATATTCACAATGATAACTCTTGTGTTTCATTCTTTAATGTAGTTTTTAAAGATCCATGTGGCTACCTCTGCAAATACTCTCTCCCTTGGCTCCTGGTCTGCTCATTTTTCTGGTCCTTGATGAGAGTATGCATAGAAGGCCTTATGACATTTCGTACATGCATAAGAATAAGACGAATCATCTTAAATCTGTATTTACAGATTTTCCAAATCATATTCCAAGAGTATTCATAATGCATGTGGATTATTGTTCATCTTTGCCTTTAAAGCATTTACAGAAAAAGAGAAGTGCCAACACAAATGTTAAGTGCAATGACCTATCACAGGCAGCATAAGGTCAGTCCTTGATATTTGCGAGACCAGGACGAGAACAGAAATGAAGGCTCATGTTCTATATGTTTAACACTTCAATATTACATTAAGCTCAAAATAACAAAGAGTAAGAATCCTCTAATCTTTTACTTTGAAAAAGGGACTCCTCAAAATTGCATGGAGGGACAGAATTTGGTGCCTAAATGTGGCGATGTAGCATGCCCCTCTACTCTTCTAGCCTTGCCTCGATCCTTTACTATGAGGCCGAACACTCCAACCTGGACCTCCAAATCTGTCCAAAGTCTGCACAGATAATCTCCCCGGGGCCGACACTTGAGCCTAGAAGCACCCACAATAGTGGGTAGTCTGTCCTATACAGGACTCAGGAAGATTCTGAAAACAGACTTGAAGCCATTTGGGCATGGATTTCCAGGGTACGGGAACCAGGACCAGAGTCTGGAAGTGATGCATGGGCTCTGAGTCCCCCATCCCAGAAGCCCCAGCTATTCCCCCACCTCCCCAAACTCCCAAGCAGATGAAGTTGAAAGGAGATCAGAGTGAGGCCCCTTCTAGTGCATGACAAAGCAGGCAAACCTTCAATTTTCCTCAGTTCAGGGGGAGAACTGTGCAGCACACAGGGAAAACATTTGAAGGCAAAACAGTCTACTTGTCCTTGCTTAATTCAGTAAATTTCCTCATGATTTCACTCCTTTATGAAACGAATAGCTTTCAAATTTTTCCCTGGAACACATTCCAAGGTGGCTCGAGACCTGCCCTCTAATCACTTTTCACATTATTTTTGTTCATGTTTTTCTTATTATAAAGACATTATTTTAAAGAAAGAGTCATGTTGCCAGGGTAACCAAAGTGAAGAATGGGCATTGCTGCCTTTGCAGAAAACTTACCTCTTCTCAAATAAATTTACTTTATGGGATTAGACCCATTCAATTCTGTGTGAATAGTTTACAGTTTCTGCCTGTTTCTTTCTTTAACCTTTCTGTCTCTCTCTCTCCAAGTGTTGCTGTCCTATTGATTTTCTCTTGAACTTACTCTTTTTGTACCAGCTATTTAATATGGGTACTTTCCCCTTTATCCCATAGATTTTCTCCTTTGTTTGTTACACTCAACATTCTGCCAAGTGGTAGCACTGGCAGCCGGCGGACGCTTACTGACTCAGAGAACCCTGTTCTACTGGTAGCTTTTCAATTTGGCTTTACATTAGAGCATCTGTAGCCGCCTGTGATTAGAGTATCTCTCTGCCATGACTACTGCCCCACAGAGCAGGATTAGGCTGTGCAGGGTGGGCAGGGAGAGAATAGAAAGCCAACACAAATTTCTTCTCAAAGCTATTCCCTTTTTTTTTTTTTTTTTAAGATTTTATTTCTTTATTTGACAGAGAGAGAGCGCACAAGCAGGGGGAATAGCAGGCCAAGGAAGAGGGAGAAGCAGACTCTCTGCTGAGCAGGAAGCCTGATGCAGGGCTTGATCCCAGGACCTCAGGACTATGACCTGAGCTGAAGCCAGACTCAGCCTGCTGAACCACTCAGGCAGCCCTTAAAGCTATTTTCCACTTTTGTTTAACATTTTTTTCTGTGCCTTCTCCAATAATTAAACTCTATCTTAAAATAATTTAATTGAAAGGAAGAAACCAATTTAAGCATCATAAACAAATCACTAAAGTTGGAAGTGAAATCACATGGGATTTACAAATTTATACCAAATAAGCAGGCCAAAGACGAAGTTTTGCCTACATTTAGTGGTTTTTCGTATTAGAAATTTGTTGCTATTCTTGTTTAATTTGGAATATTTTAGTTGATGCTTTAAACCACAGTACTCTATCATGAATAAAAAACACTCGCACTTAGACATTTTCTCAGGATATTTTCCCTTGGGATTTAAGCTTAACTAGGAAATAAATTATAATGCCCTAATAGCCTATGTTCTCTAAACTTCCTAAGTAATATTACATAAGCCCTCTTTCATGAATCTGTGGTGGCTAAATTGCAAACAGGTGTCTTTTTCAAAGCAGTTTCATACCCTGCTACTTTCCAAAAAAGATCATGGCTTTTTACACCTCATTTTAAGGGGAAACAATCTCAAATCTTTTGACTAGTAATTTTTCTTTGATGATGCAACTTTGCTTGTTTTATCACTGAATATAAAGGAAGCAGATGCTGAATTTAGAATCTGAATTGCTTAGGAGACATTTGCAAGTAGATAATGATGTTAGTGTAAAACAGAAAACACAAAAGTCCAGAAAAATACTGATAAAGATGAGAAATTTGAACAGGTATATACAGAAGTAAACAAACACACACCTGGAAAGTAAGGAAAGCAAGCCTACTGGTGCAATGAATGTAGTGAAAAGCACCCTAAGTGGGATGTAATCATAACCACATTTTATATATTACCACCCCGCCTATTTAACTTTTATTCAGTTGGACTTTTCACAACTATAATTGATAAAATCCCTCTCTCTTTCTGTTTCCTTTGAGGAAAAGGGGATCCTGGATCCTGGGAATGGGAAGGAAACACAAGCCCAGCTCAGCTATCTCTAGAAAAGTTCTGTTTTTTCAAATGTCCATTCCTAAATGCCCTCAGCACGAATGAGAGCTTTCAGAATCATAAAAACATTTTGTAATATTTCCATGTAAAGCTATGAATTGTTCTAGCTCTGAATTTTGACCTAGTTAACTTTGTGTATCTTGGCACTTTATTGAAAGCATCAAATTTAACTTCCTGTTTTTAGGGAAAAATATTATACCTAAAGATCTATATTTCCATATGCATTTATATTTCTTTATACATTTACCCCATGACTAAAATTGCTACTTATGTAAGTTGACAAGAGAGTATGGCATAATGCCCTATGCACAACCTTCATTTTCCAGGAAGTATATTGAGTCTACTACCGGTGATTTATGTTTCAATCTTACAAGAAGGATGTTAATGTTAACATTTTCAGTGTTAACTATCAATCCGTTTAGGACCCCAAACCACTTCATGTACCCTACTTCCTATTTTATTTGTATTTTTAAAGCAAATTTTATAGCAGCTCTGAATTCAACATACTCCTTTACTGGTAACATCATCCTGCAATTGTTCAATAAAACTAATAGCAAACCCAACTCCAGCTTCAAAATCATAAAAATAGCCTACTGTGTCCTTTATATTAATGATCTGAAAATTAAAATGAAAACTGCTACTAAGCACATGCATTTTTGACCCTGCATAAAGTGCTGTACTTTTGAACTATTCAAACTATGTCTATCTGTATGTAGAATTAATAACTAGAAACAGGCTAGGGAAGATTCTCAATCAATGTGGACATCAGTCAAGCAGGATACAGTGTGTAAGGCAGGGTGGGAAGGATGGATCTAGATAGCAAGCATTTGAAAGCCACAGAAGCCATAAAAGGTACTGGACAATACTTTTTAAAAGTTTTAACCTGTTATTACAAGACATAAAATCACAATGCAAAAGAACATTTTGAAACTACAGAGAAGAAAAATAAATATGATATAATCACCTATTTATCTAAACTCAAGAGGAAGTCTCAAGACTTAAATAGCAATTCAGCAATTCTCTTTTTGATAGGAGAGGAAAAGTTGTGGGGATGAGCCGACAAGAGAAGACAGGTGTAGGAGCACCTGGGTGGCTCAGGTCATGATCCCTGAGTCCCGTGGTGGAGCCCCACGTCGGGCAACCTGCTCTATGGGAAGCCTGCTTCTCCCTGTCTTACTCTCCCTTCTTGTGTTCCCTCTCTAGCTGTGTTTCTCTCTATCAAATAAATAAATAAAATCTTTTTTAAAAATAGAGAAGCCAGTTCCCCCTCCCCATAGGGGAATATTTTAGAGAATCATTTCTTTCAGTCATAACTAATTTTCATATGCAATTTTGGAATCTCTTTAGGAAATTTAAAAATAATTCAGTTGTGCTTTATGACTTGCAATACATTTCATGAATTAATTATGATAATACTAAAGATTGTTGTACCAAATTCATTTTAATGTACTGTGTAATATTATTTATTACATATGGACAAATGGTAGACAATGTATCTAATTGCTTTATGCAGAAAAAACTTATTATCAAATGCGAATTTTGAAATTACACATCAGGATGGATTTAGGGCATGAGTTAACACTAAAAATCCAGATTGTGGGGGCGCCTGGGTGGCTCAGTTGGTTAAGTGACTGCCTTCGGCTCAGGTCATGATCCCAGAGTCCCAGGATCGAGCCCCACATCAGGCTCCCTGCTCGGCGGGAAGCCTGCTTCTCCCTCTCTCACTCCCCCTGCTTGTGTTCCCTCTCTCACTGTGTTTCTCTCTGTCAAATAAATAAATAAAAATCTTTAAAAAAAAAAATCCAGATTGTATTTTGACTGGGAACAAACAGAATGCCTGGGTTTGAATCCCAGTCAGCCATGTGTTCCCATCATAGACTTCCTACAGTTAGGGAAGTTGTTTTATTTTTCATTTCAGTTTCCATAGTTGGATCATGGGAGTAAAAAATATCATGTGCATCATACAATATTTTAAGAAGTCAACAAGTTAATATATACAAAGGCTTCTAATCATATCTAAAACATGTAAAAACTCAACAAATACTGTCAGTGCTTTTTGCACACACAACATCAATCACATATACATATGTATGCTGAATGTGAATATCATCTTACGGGTTTAAAAGAAAAACAAAGGCCGCCTGGGTGGCTCAGTAGGTTAAGCCTCTGCTATTGGCTCAGGTCATGATCTCAGGGTCCTGGGATCCAGGCCCCATCTGGCTCTCTGCTCAGCAGGGAGCCTGCTTCCTCCTGTCTCTCTGCCTGTCTCTCTGCCTGCCTCTCTGCCTACTTGCAATCTCTCTTCGTGTCAAATAAATAAACAAAATCTTAAAAAAAAATAAATAAAAGAAAAATAAAGAAGAATATCAATATGACTTCAAAGTAGGAAAATATTTCTTAGTTAAAACATAAGAAAATAAAATCCATAAAGATAATAAAGATACATTTCTTTACATGATAATTTAAAACTTCTACATAAATAAAATGACCACATATAAAACTAAACCACAGATTGGGAAAAGACATAATATATAGTTTTATATTATACATACACGTGTGTGTGTGTGTGTATGCTGACTTTTAAAAAGATTAGTATTTTTTAAAAGATTTTATTTATTTATTTGACAGAGAGAGAGATCAGAAGTAGGCAGAGAGGCATGCAGAAAGGGAGGAGGGAGCAGGCTCCCTGCCCAGCAGAGAACCCTACAGGGGCCTCAATCCCAGGACCCTGAGATCATGACCTGAGCCGAAGGCAGAGGCTTTAACCCACTGAGCCACCCAGGCACCCAAAAGATTAGTATTTTAAAACACTATGTTAAGTCAATATAAGACAAGATCTGACAGGAAAACATACCAAAGAATTAAGATAGCAGCTCATGGAAAGGAAAACCTAAAAAGGCGATCCACCTTAGTGGAACAATTCAAAATCAGGCAAATGAAAATAAAAACTAAGATAATGTTTCATATACATTAGATTGAAAAAAAAATAAAGGGCTGGCACTACCAAGTGAGGATGTGGAAATCAGACAACTCTCATATAGTACTGATGAAATATAAATTGACAGATAAAAATGTACCATACTATGTAGTGGTTCTACCAGTAGGTTTATTCTAAAGAGCTCTCAGACATGTGCTTAAGGGGTGAAATATATGAGCATTGATTGAAGTTCTGTTTGTAATTAAGAATACTAGGAAACACTTTATAAATCCATTACTAAGATAACAGATATATAAATTGAAGAATAATGTACCACCATGGAGTGAAAATGAAGGAGTTGTAGATATACAACAAAATGGCATTATTTATATAAAATGAAAAATACACAAGTATATTATTTATGAATACATAAGTATGTGTACAAAGTCATATATGAGAATAATGACAGCAAATTATGAAAACTTATCTCTAAGAGGTGAGGAATAATTTAAAAAGCATTCTTTAAGTAGTCTTATTTATATCTTAATTTTAAGTTGGTTTAAATATATATATATGTATGTATGTTTGATATAGCTATAAAATCATTACACAGGTATTCACTATATTAAATTTTCCTTAATTTGTATGTTTAATTAAAAAAAATCAGATTACAACATTAGGGAGGAAAAAGTGCCTTAAAATTACATTATTGTAATTTGTGCATTTTACTTTAAGTATCCAACAGATATTGTGTGTGTTTCATTTTTATAATTTTTCAATTTTAGCTTTACTGAAAAATAAAATTGTGAGATGTTTAAAGTGTATATCATTGTGGGGCACCTGGGTGGCTCAGTTGTTAAGCATTTGCCTTCAGCTCAGGTCATGGTCCTGTAGTCCTGGGATCAAACCTTGCATCAGGCTTCCTGCACTGCCAGAAGCCTGCATCTGCCTCTCTCACTCTCCTTGCTTGTGTTCCCTCTCTGGCTGTGTTTCTCTCTGTCAAATAAATAAATAAAATCTTTAAAAAATAAATAAATAAAGTGTATATCATTGGGATTTCATATATATATACATTGTGTAAGAATTTCCCCATATGTTTTTTTTTTTTTCTTTAAGATTTTATTTATTTGACAGAGAGAAACACAGCTAGAAAGGGAACACAAGCAGGGGGAGTGAGAAAGGGAGAAGCAGGCTTCCCACTGAGCAGGGAGCCTGATGTGGGACTCTATCCCGGGTCTCCAGGATCATGACCTGAGCCGAAGGCAGTTGCTTAACCAACTGAGCCACCCAGGCGCCCCCCATATGTTTAATTAATACATCAATACCTCATTTGTTTGTTTGTTTGTTTGGTGAGAACATTTGGGTTCTACTTGCTTAATAAATTTAAATTTTACAAGGCAGTGTTATCAACCATAGTCACCATGTTATACATTATACCCGCAGAACTTACACATCTTACAGAGAAAGTTTGCACCCTTTTACCAACTTCTTTCTATTGCCCCCACCTCCCAGCCTTTGGCAACCACTTTTCTATTGTCTGTTTCTGAGTTTGACATTTTTTTTAAAGATTG
>PITA01013455.1:0-57471 GCA_004023965.1 Spilogale gracilis | reverse complement strand
TTTTTTGTTTTTTAAGATTTTATTTATTTGACAGAGAGAAACACAGCCAGAGAGGGAACACAAGCAGAGGGAGTGAGAGAGGGAGAAGCAGGCCTCCCGCCGAGCAGGGAGCCCGATGTGGGGCTCGATCCCGGGTCTCCGGGATCATGACCTGAGCCGAAGGCAGTCGCCCAACCAACTGAGCCACCCAGGCGCCCCTGTACTTCTTTTTTTTAAAAGATTTTATTTATTTATTTGACAGAGAGATAGATCACAAGTAGGCAGAGAGGCAGGTAGAGAGAGAGGAGGAAGCAGGCTCCCTGCTGAGCAGAGAACCCGATGCGGGCCTCGATCCCAGGACCCTGAGATCATGACCTGAGCGGAAGGCAGAGGCTTTAACCCACTGAACCACCCAGGCGCCCCTATCCTTCTTCTTTGAACAAATGTCTGTTTAAATCTTTTGCTATTTTAAAAAATATTTTATTTTTAAGGGGCGCCTGAGTGGCTCAGTCAGTTAACTGTCTGCCTTCTGCTGAGGTCATGATCTCAGGGTCCTGGGATGGAGCCCATGTCAAGGTCTCTGCTCAGCAGGGAGTCTGCTTCTCCCTCTGCACCTCTCCTTTCCCCTGCTCATGCTCTTTCTCTCTCTCCTAAATAAATAAAATAAAATCTTTTAAAAAAAGATTTTGTTTTTAAGTAATCTCTACACCCTACATGGGACTTGAACTCACAACTCCAAGTTCAAGAGTCACATTTTCCACCAACTGAGCCAGCCAGGTGCCCCAATCTTTTACCCATTTTTAGACCGGGCTGTTTCCCTTTTGTTGTTGAGTTGTAAGAATTCTTTATATGTTCTAGGTGCCTGGGTGGCTCAGAGGGATAAGCCTCTGCTCTCAGCTCAGGTCATAATCTCAAGGTCCTGGGATCGAGTCCCACATCAGGCTCTCTGCTCGGCAGGGAGCCTGCTTCCCCCTCTTTCTCTGCCTGCCTCTCTGCCTATTTGTGATCTCTGTCTGTTAAATAAATAAATAAAATCTTTAAAAAAAAAAGTGTTCTTTATATGTTCTAGGTACAAGGCTCTTACCATATATCTGATTTATAAATATTTCCTCCCATCCTGTGAGTTGTTTTTTTCACTTACTTGGCAGTGTCCTAAGATGCTCTAAAATTTTTAAATTTTGGAGCATTTAGGTGGCTCAGTTGGTTGAGCATCTGACTCTTGATTTTGACTCAGGTCATGATCTCAGGGTCCTGGATTGAGCCCCACATCAGACTCTGCTCAGCGGGGAGTCTGCTTGAGGATTCTTTCTCTCTCCCCCTCTAGCCGCACTTCCCCCATGCACATGCTCTCTCTAAAATAAATAAATAAATCTTTAAAAAAAGTTTTAAAATTTGGATCAAGTGCATTTCATTAACTTTTTCTTTTGTTCTTGCACTTTTTAGCATCGTATCTAAGAAACTGTTCCCTTAATCCAAGGTAATGCAGTTCTACACCCATGCTTTCTTCTAAGAATGTTATAGCTTTAACGCTTAACATTTATATCTTTAATATATTTTGAGTTAATTTCTGTAGATCCAGGGTTGCAAATTCATGCTTCTGCATGTGAATATTGTATAAAAAAATTATTCTAGGGGTGTCTGGGTGGCTCAGTCAGTTAGGCATCTGACTTGATCTCAGTTCAGGTCTTGATCTCAGGGTCATGAGTTCTAGCCCCATACTGGGCTCCACGCTGGAGTGTACCTACTTAATACAAAATTATTCTAACACTTGTTAAAGATGGTAAGAAAAATGTTTTCAAGACAAATGCACTAGGATTTTGCAATAGGAGAGAGAGATTGGGTTCAACTACAAATATGATAAGGAAAAGTGAGAATTGATAGCTAGGAAAGAGTTGGAGGAAATGTCAGTGGGTAGAAAGTGACATCAGGGAAGGGGTGACTCTGCCTAAAGTGACCTGACAGATTCTTTTTTTTTTTTTAAGATTTTATTTATTTGACAGAGAGAGAGAGAGATCGCAAGTAGGCAGAGAGGCAGGCAGAGAGAGAGGAGAAAGCAGGCTCCATGCTGAGCAGAGAGCCCAATGGGCTCAATCCCAGGACCCTGAGATCATGACCTGAGCTGAAGGCAGAGGCTTTAACCCACTGAGCTACCCAGGCGCCCAGACTTGACAGATTCTTGCCGAAGTCAGGCCAGCCTGATCAAACACCACCTGGGGGGTGGTGGGCAAAGGGGAATTTGAATATAATATTGTGTGGGTTTTTTTTTTTCTAAACTGAATGAAAAGACTCTTGTTAACCTGGGTGATGAAGGCCCAAGGATGACCACAGAGAGTGAAAGCCTAGAGGGTTTGGAGGAGCCAGGGCAGAGTCAGGTGAAGGTAGGCATCCTTGCCAATAGTCAGCGGTCTCAACACCACCTGTTGGAAGATTCTTCTTTCCTTATTAAATGAGCTTGGAACCTTGCCAAAAAGCAGTTGGTAGGATTATTTCTGGACTCTCAATTCTGTCTCATTGATCTATACATCCATCCTTATGCTCATAACACACCGTTCATGTGCCATTTTATATAAGCTTTGTAGTAGGTTTTGAAATATGAAGCGGGTAACCTCCAACTTTTCAAGACTGTTTGGCCATCTGGGGTCTCTTGCATTTCCTAATGAACTTTAGGAACACTTTGTTCATTTTGCAAGACAACTTGTTGGAATTCTGATAGGAATTACAGTGAATCTGTAGATTTACTTGGGGATTATTGCCAAAAGTTATTATTACAAATATTTTAATTAATTTTTTTTGTTTTATCTATAAAGGAAACTCATTGGTGATAACATTTCTTCTAAGTAAAGTTTCATAAAGGATAAATATAATGCTCCAACTATATTACAGAGCAGAAATAAAGGAAATAGTTATTTCACTATGAACACGTCCAGACATGACCATATAGGAAGGCTGAATGAAAGAATCACATATTTGAAACCTAATTCACAATCGCAGTGAAAGTGACAGCTATAAACGCTAAGTAATATGGGAGTTGTACGGTAAGTCCAATATCCTGCAAACATTGACACAGGCAATATGTTTTCCAGAAATGGTAAAATCTTGGGGCGCCTGGGTAGCTCAGTCAGTTAAGTGTCTGCTGTCAGCTCAGGCCATGATTCAGGGTCCTGGGATCGAGCCCTGCACTGGGCTCCCTGCTCGGCAGGAAGCCTGCTTTCCCTTCTCCCATTACCCCTGCTTGTGTTCTTCTCTCGCTGTGTCTCTGTTGAATAAATAAATCAAATCTTTAAAAAAAAGAGCAAGAGAGATGGTGAACTCTTACAAACGTGCAGAACATAACAGAGTGAAATCTTCCACTCCTATCCATGCCGACTGTGTTACCGGAAAATTCAGGTTTATTAACATGTAAAAAAATAACATGTTTATTTGTAAAATGAAGGTTTTTTTCCCCCTAGGTTCAGATAGTTGGAAACTGGTTTTGTACTCACAACTGATAGGACATTTGAAAGTTGTATGGATGGTCGGGGTGCCTGGCTGGCTCAGTTTGTAGAGCCTGTGGCATTTGATCTTAGGGTCGTGAGCCCAAGCCCCACGTTAGGTGTAGCGATTATTAAAAACAAAAAAATTGTGTGGGTGAGGGACAAGACTTCATTAGGCAGGATGTCCCTTTACTGCAGAAGTCGTCTTGGATTTTTGGTTTCCATGTATTAACATGGCAATAACCCGCCCAATCATTGTGACAGTCAACAATTCCCTCTCACATTCTCTAAACACTGAGCGGCCAGACCTGTCCCTTTCAGGTATAGGGGAAAGAGCACGGTACTAGGACTCAGAGATGATGGGGTGCTCACTCTGCCCCAGGTCAGTTTGCTGCTCTGGATCCCACTTTCGTCATCTGAAAAATGGTCTGCATGATCTTGAAGACCTATTGATTGCATCCTACTTACTGCTAGGTGGGAAAAAAAAAAAAAAGCCTGATGGCTAACAGCTGGATAGCCATGTCCCCCTCTGCTGGCTGACTGGCGTGTCATAACGGCCAACAAAAGATTTTAATCTTTCCAGTATAGATGTTCTCATTTTTTTAAAAAAGATTTTATTTATTTACTTGACAGAGAGAAACACAGCTACAGAGGGGACACAAGCAGGGGGAGTGAGAGAGGGACAAGCAGGCTTCCTGCCAAGCGGGGAGCCTGGTGTGGGGCTCCATCCCGGGACTCCAGGATCATGACCTGAGCCGAAGGCAGTCGCTTAACCAACTGAGCCACCCAGGCGCCCGAAGTTTTCATTTTTTTAAAAAATTTTTTTCTTTAAGATTTTATTTATTTATTTGACAGAGAGAAACACAGCCAGAGAGGGAACACAAACAGAGGGACCGAGAGAGGAAGAAGCAGGCTTCCCGCTGAGCAGGAAGCCTGATATGGGGCTCGATATCAGGACTCCAGGATCATGACTTGAGCCAAAAGCAGTCACTTAACCAACTGAGCCACCCAGGCGCCCCCGAAGTTTTCATTTAAAAAAAAAAATGTTTTCAAGTTATTGAAGTAATCTCTACACCCAACATGGGGCTCGAACTCATGACCCAGACATCAAGACCTGCATGCTCTACAGGCTGAGCCACTCAGGCGCCCTGTCACCTTTCCAAATTTATAAACCACGCACAGAATGTGGACCAATTAAAAAAGTACCCTGTGTTTCAAATATTGGTTACTATGTTCATTTTTCTAGGCCCTTTCTCAATATGTCACAACAAATTATCCATTTTCTCAAGGTCTAAATAACATTTAGAAAAGCAGGTCAGGGGCGCCTGGGTGGCTCAGTTGGTTAGGCGACTGCCTTCGGCTCAGGTCATGATCTCAGGGTCCTGGGATCGAGGCCCGCATTGGGATCTCTGCTCAGCAGGGAGCCTGCTTCCTCCTCTCTCTCTGCCTGCTTGTGATCTCTCTCTGTCAAATAAATAAGTAAAATATTTAAAAAAACATTGCTATGTGGGCAAAGTAAAAAGAATAGGCAGACAGAACTAAAGTAAAACAGAAGGTAGGAAATGAAAAATGAAAGTCTCCCCTTCCTCATTCCTGGGCCCGCATACACAGTCAACCACTGTTCATTGTTTCTGGTTTTCATTGTTTAGTTCATTATCCTTAAAACATGAAATAAAATCTGTTCCTGACTTTAGGCTGTTTTTCTCCTTCCTGGTATATAAGGGATTTATTACACCGACTCTTCTCATTCACTCACAGCACTTTCAGTTTTGGCTTCTACGTCTCCTACTGGCTATCTTTCTGTCTTTAGATATTATATGAAGTCAATCACAAATGTTACATTGTATCTACTGCTTTCCCTCTGTGAAAATAAGTAAATTAATGTGTTTATTCTTTTAATCTCCTCCCAATTTTTGCTAGTCATAATATTACCTTACTTGTGAAGACAAATACTTATACACTGTTTACCCACTTAAATATAAAGTTGACTTTCCTGGGGCGCCTGGGTGGCTCAGTTGTTAAGCAACTGCCTTTGGCTCAGGCCATGATCCCGGAGACCCAGGATCGAGCCCCACATTGGGCTCCCTGCTCGGCGGGAAGCCTGCTTCTCCCTCTCTCGCTCCCCCTGCTTGTGTTTCCTCTCTCGCTGTGTTTCTGTCTGTCAAATAGATAAAATCTTTAAAAAAAAAATAAAGTTGAATTTCCCCTTGGCTACAGCAAGTCCTGCTTCTGCTTTGAGGCTTTGTATCTGCTCTTCATGGCTCACCCCCCACTGGATTCAGATCTCGGCCACCTCCTCAGAGGTGTCTTCCCTCCTGGAAGAGAATACATCCATGTGGGGAACTTTGTTGTGTTCGCTGAATGTTCCCAGTGCCAGGAACTGTTCCTGGCCAACAGGTGCTCGATAAACATCATTTATTTATTTATTTATTTATTTATTTATTTACGATTTTATTATTTATTTCAATGAGAGAGAACAAGCAGGGGAGAGAGGCAGAGGGGGAGAGAGATGGAGAGAGAAAGAAGCAGATTCCCCACTGAACAGGGACTCAACACAGGGCTGGACCCCAGAACCCTGGGATCATGACCCCAGCTGAAGGCAGGGATATAACCCACTGGAGGCCACTAGATCCCCCTCAATAAACATTTATTGAATAAATAAATCCAAAAAGACCAAAGGAGTGTCATAAAAGCTGTGAATGTGTAAACAGTATTACAGAACGAACTAGTGTATTGGAACCAGTAAAAAAAGGAAAATGTAACTCCACATTATTAATATATTGGTACTCAAAGAAGAATCTTCCACATATTTCCTCTTTTATTTCTAATATGAATTGTGTCGTACTTTAGTTTCCATCTGCTATTCCTACTTTGTCTCCCATTGTTGGATTATTATTATTACTTAGCAATCTCTACACTCAACCTGGGGCTTGAACTCACAACCCCAAGATTAAGAGTCACGCGGTCTACTGACTGAGCCAGCCAGGCGCTCATTCTGGATTTTTAAAATTTTGTTGGAGAATCTCTTTTAAAAATTTCCCATGCAGGGACTCTTTATGTCTGAAGGTATCTTCATTTCCCTTCACATTTGTTTGACACCATAGCTAAGCACAGAACTTTAGGTTCTAACACTTCTCTCCTCTACCTCTGACGTCATTGCTCCCATACCATCCAGCATTTGGTGCTGAGAAAGCTGAAGTAGGCCTGATTTGGATACTCTGTAAGTGTCATGGCTTTTCACCACCCTCTTGGGAAGATTTTTGGTTCTGAAATCTCATCAGAATGTGTGGGCCTTTCCAATTAGTTCTGCCTGAAACTGTGGGTGGCATTTTTCTTCAGTGAGGTTTTTTTTTTTTTTTTTTTTTCGATTTTATTTGACAGAGAGAAACACAGCCAGAGAGGGAACACAAGCAGGGGGAGTGAGAGAGGGAGAAGCAGGCTTTCTGCCGAGCAGGGAGCCCGATGTGGGGCTCGATCCTGGGTCTCCAGGATTATGACCTGAGCCGAAGGCAGACGCTTAATGACTGAGCCCCCAGGCGCCCCAAGGAGATTTTTCTATGACTAATTTTCCACACGCATGTCTTTGTTCTCCTTCTTTAGAGCAAGGTCGCCCCCATCTGCTGTCGTCCTGATTTCTGTTCTGCGAGGCCTCCTCTACCTTGTCCTTCCAATTCTAGGCCCTCGCGCAGCCCCTCTATCCTTCCTCCAGTGCATTTTGCTGCTGTGGCCATCAGTCCACCATTGTGCAATCAATCCCGTTTTCTCGCAGACTATCTGTTGGACGGATGCACCACCTTCTGACGGTACTAATTAAGGGCCTCCTTTCTAGTTTATTTGTGGCTCCTGTGGGGTCTGTGATTCAGTCCGCTCATCTTGGTCCTTCCCTGCCACGCCGCTGCCGTGTCCCTTCCTGTCTCGCTGGCTCGGACATTCACCCCGATGGTGGCGCAGAGGCCTCCATGGGTGAGCTTAGGCCGTGCTGGGCAGGTTTCTTAAGCAGCATGCTCTCTGGCTCCAGAAGGCCTCTCCCTACAGGCAGCATGAGCAGCTTCGGAGGCAGTGGCAGAGCCTGCCCTCCAGCATAGCTCCCTAAAAGACGTGTGGGTGAGGAGCCAGCAGGTGGGCTGGGGGAGACCCACAACTGCCAAGCCGAGAAGGCTTGTACTGTAGATGGGACAGGTCAGGTGAGTTTTCCTCCTGGGCAGTGCTGCCTTTCTCTCCTCCCCACGCACAAATCCGCCCTGGAGTTCTGAAGTCCACCCAGATGCTGCTCTCCTCCGCCCCGTAGGCCACTGCCCCCTTTCTGTAGAGCTGTTCACCGGTTTCATCCCAAGGACAACAGCACTTGGAACAGAGCTTAGTCCTTTAAAAGTGCCCAGCAAATATTTGTTGAACAAATAAATGATGGAAAAGACAAGGGAGGTAACCAACTGTCCTTGTAATTCCAAGCATGCTTCTTTAACGAATTAATCTAAATATGGTTTCCTGGCCCAGCCCTGCTCTTTGTGTTTGTTGACCTCAAGCTCGCCAACTGCCGGGATTGCTTCATCACATACAGTGTGTTGGGTAAGTGCAATTTCCTCTTCCTTTTCTCTCCCAATGTGATCTCGCCTGCTCACTCTCCTATAATTTCATAGTCAAATGAAAGTCAGATGCATGTGTTCAGTCTACCATATTAAACCAGAAATATATATGAAAGCATAAGTACTAAAAAAAATTGTATTTTAGAACATCTGTTAAACCCTCACAAGATGGAAAGTGGAAAAAAAATGAGCAGAGGTTTTTCTATTTAGTATAAGTTGATATTTTAGTTGGAAATTAGGAAAAAATGCTATAAGTTAATTGAGTACCTGCACAAAAATTAGTGGGCTGTTAGAGTTTTTGCCTATGTTTTTAATAGAATTCCAAATTTCAACATAGCCATCTACTTAATACATTTTTTACAAGTTTCACTATTCAAGTAATCTTCTGTACACCCCACACGGGGCTCAAAATCACAACCCTGAGATCAAGAGTTGCCTGCTCCTCTCACTGAGGTACCCAGATGGCCCTTAATACATTTTTATTTGATAAAATGAGTGATTATGAATAATAGATGAAATTTCAGGAAAAAAACAGTTTTGTCAGTTGAATATACATCTCATTTCAAACGAATTTAACTTTTAAATGTAGTGTGCAGAGACCTGCACATTCTAGGTTTTGCTTCTAGAAACCCCATTAGGTGCTCACTATGAGGAACCAAGGAGAAACACTTGTGTTTCTGGCAGGGGCGGGAAAAGTAACCATTCTGATATAGGCACACAGGGTTCTCCATGACGAAGGGCTCTTCCGCGGGGCGCGCAAACCTTAACAAGCTTTATCTGAGTCCAGCGGAGGAAATTACCCAAAGCCAGCCCCCTCTAGCCTTCCTGTCACACCTCAGGGGGAAAAGGCTGGCAGACACGTGTAAAAGTCACACCCAAGGGCACAGACCCCTTAAAAGACTGAGGCTTAGTACAGGATCTAGTGTAAGATGATATCCCTTACCACGTCAACAGGGTACAGAATAGTAACAGTGGACTACAGCTGAAAGAGCTGCAAAGGTAGAACCTGCTCAAGCAGTTCTCAGGGAAGACGAGACAAGGATGTGAGAGGCAATGAGAGCCCCCAACACCTACAGCTACAGCAAACATGAGAAACAGTCCAGCTCCCAGCCAGATTAACACTAAAGCACACAACGAACACCTACTTATCTCTTATTACCCGATACATGATGTCGGGCTTTCAAGAAAATTTTTGTTTTGTTTAGATTTTATTTATGAGAGAGAGAGAGAGGGAGCGAGAGAGACAGACAGAGACAGAGAGGAATACAAGCAGGGGAAGTAGGAGAGGGAGAAGCAGGCTTCCCACAGAGCAGGGAGTCAGGACCCTGAGATCACGACCTGAGCCAAAGGCAGATGCTTAACGACTGAGCCACCCAGGTGCCCCTCAACAAAAATTTATAACGCATACTAAGTTTTAGGACAAGAGAAAACAGAGTCCAAAGAGCCCAACCAAGCGTCAAAACCATATTCAGATACGGTACAGATTTTTGAGTTTAGAACTATGATTACTGTTAAAGATTTTTTTTTTCTTTTTAAGATTTTATTTATTTATTTGACAGAGAGAGAGAGATCACAAATGGGCAGAGAGGCAGGCAGAGAGAGAGGAGGAAGCAGGCCCCCTGCTGAGCAGAGAGCCCAATGTGGGCCTTGATCCCAGGACCCTGAGATCATGACCCGAGCTGAAGGCAGAGGCTTTAACTCACTGAGCCACCCAGGCATCCACTGTTAAAGATTCTGATGGAGGAGCGCCTGGGTGGCTCAGTGGGTTAAAGCCACTGCCTTCAGCTCGGGTCCTGGGGATCAAGCCCCACATCAGGCTCCCTGCTCGGCGGGAAGCCTGCTTCTCCCTCTCTCACTCCCCCTGTTTGTGTTCCCTCTCTTGCTGTGCTTCTGTCAAATAAATAAAATCTTAAAAAAACAAAACAAAACAAATTATCTTAAAAAAAAAAAAAAAGCCAGGGAAGGGTGCCGGGTGGCTCGGTCATTAAGCATCTGCCTTCATAAAATCTTTTAAAAAAATAAAAAATAAATAAACTTTACAGAATCTTCTCTGACCCTCGTCCCTTTCATGCTTGTTTTCTCTCTTTCTCTCTTGCATGCGTGCACACACAGAAAAAAATATCTTAAAAAAGGTAAACTTTATCTTGTGGGAGATGGGCAAAATATGGGAAGAAGATTAAAAGCACAAACTTCCAGTTTTAAGTAAGACCTGGGGGTCCAATGTACAGCAGAGAAAATATAGTTAATAATATGTAACTGCTTTGTATGGTGACAGAGGGTAGGTAGGTGTACCAAGGTGATCACTTGTCATGTATATAAACGTTGAATCACTGTACTTTACACTTGAAACTAATACTGTATGTCAACTAGACTTCAATTAAAAAACATACTATATATAATTTTGGATTTTCACTGTTTAGAGATACTCACATTCTGACTTCTTCCTAATTAATGCACAGAGGCCCTGCCCTAAGAGGCCAGGATGGCCCAGCAGCAAAACTGTTCATAAAAACAAAAACAAGACAGACGAAAAACTCAACCTTGCCTCACTTGCCTTACAATCCCCACACAACCTTATTTTCCAGTTTATGCTGAGCGATCACATAGTCCTCATTCTCATGCCCTGAAACCTCAGTTTATATTCCATAGGTTTAGAATTGAAAATCTTGGTAAAGGTTGCATTAAGGCTTAGCTTCTGCATTAAAGAGAGAAAATTCCAGATTGTGATTGGAATTGCTTAAGGAAAACTTAGAGCATTCTGAAATATTTTAAGATCTATTAATGATATTTATGTGCCCCCACAGCAAAAATACTCCAATCACCATAAAACTTAATATTAAGCATTTCAAAATCATATTTAATTAACTTTACTCCCCAACGACATAGTCTCAGTTTTACATATTGAACTCTAACTCTCAAGACAAATTTACCATCATACCAGTGACATGCGATAAAGGAGAGAACTTGGTAGAACTTCACTATCCGATATGGTAGTCATTGGTCACATGTGGCTATTGAGCACGGGAAACGTGGCAAGTCCAAGTTGAGATCTGTCGTTAAGTGTAAAATACACACTGGATGTTAAAGACTCAGCAGGAGAATGTAGTTAGCTTTTATTATTATTTTTTAAGATTTTTATTTTTAAGTAATTTCTATACCCTGAGTTCGAGTCTCGTGCTTTACTGACTGAGCCAGCGAGGTGCCCGTTTTTAGCATTTTTTTTAAAGTAGATTTTTTAAAAAAGATTTTATTTATTTGATAGAGAGAGAGAGAGAGAGATCCCAAGTAGGCAGAGAGGCAGGCAGAGAGAGGAGGAAGCAGGCTCCCCACTGAGCAGAGAGCCTGATGCGGGCCTCGACCCCAGGACCCTGAGATCATGACCTGAGCCGAAGGCAGAGGCTTTAACCCTCTGAGCCACCCAGGCGCCCTGTTTTTAGCTTTTAATATTAATTACATGTTGAAGTGATATTTAGAACATATTAGTTTAAGTAAAATACATAGTTAATCTTACCTGTTTCTTTTTACTTTATATATTATTTTTATTTATTATTTTTTAAAGTAATCTCCATGCCCAACATAGGGCATGAACCCATGACCCCAAGATCAAGAGTCGTAGGCTCTACCAAGTTAGCCTGGTGCCTCTTTTTACTTTTTTAACTGAAGTACAGATGACACACAATGCTGCATTAGCTTTCGGCATACACATACTATTTGGACAAGTCTGTATGTTATGCTGTACTCACAAGTGTAGCTGCCATCTGTCACCATATGATGCCGTTACAGCAATTACTGACTGTACTTCCTAAACTGTGTCTTTCCCACAGCTTATCCCTTCCATGAAACCCAAAGCCTGTATCTCCCACACCCCTTCATCCACTGTCTATTGCCTACTCCCCCTCTTTGGCAACTATTCGCTTATTCTCTCAATTAATGGGTTTGTTTCTGCTTTTCATTTTTTTTAGATTCCACACATAAATGAAGTCATACAGTATTTGTCTTTCTCCATTTGACTTATTTCACTTAGCATCATACCCTCTAAACCCACCCATGTTATTGTAAATGGCAAGAGCTCATCCATTGTGTCTTTATCCCTTCATCTGTCAATGGATCTTTTTACTATCTCAATATGGCTACTAGAAAATTTTAAATTACCTATGAGTGGACATGATTAAAGTTCTCTTGGACAGCACTGCTCTAAAGCAACATTTGGAGCTCTTGACGTGATAGGAAGTCTACCTTAGAAGACTCTTGAATAATGTCTCCCATTACAGTTCCCCGTGCTATCTCCCTTACACACTGGTCACTTTCCCAGAGTCGGAAGCCAGGCTGGAAAAGCTGCCACAGTCATCCCTGCACTCATGCTAGACATCCAAACCACGTGGACTCAACCCGTCCTTGCTTTTTATCATTGCTGCTTTCATTAGAAGCCAGTGTGTGCCACCCAAGAAGGAACTTTTTTTCCCCTGAAGATCTTATTTGAGACAGCGTGCGAGAGCACAGAGGGAGAGGGCACAGACCCCTGCTGACCAGGGAGCACAATGTGGGGCTCGATTCCAGGCCCCTGAGGTCATGACCTGAGCCGAAGGCAGATGTTTAACCAACTGAGCCCCCAGGCGCCCCAAGAAGAAACATTTTAAATCACAGCAGTTAAAGCTTTTGGAGGGGATTGTTTTCCCAAGACAGGGTTGACTCAATCTTTGGACAAGGTATCTAGATCAAAGCAAGGACAGAAGAGAAGGAAAACAGGATCTCAGCTGGTCCCAGAGAAGACCAGAAAATGGAACCAAGTTTAAGGAATACTCTTAAGGTGATCTGGGACAGGGGGACTCTCAAGTCATCAGTGAGCCCTGGATCTAACTGCAATGTTATCCCACTTGCACATGCCGCACATGTACAGCATGCCTCTAATCACTGGGACCACTGGGTGTCACGGCTGATCAACAGACTCCTGCGTAGCTCGGGTGACTGATGTGTGATACTCAGAGTGGCGCCATCTCGTACAGCAGCCGCTGCCCATACATGGCAACGGAGCAGTGGAACTGCGGCCAGTGCCACTGAAAAGCTGCACTGTAAATTTTATTTAACTTAAAAAAAATTTTTTTTGGGGGGGAGGCGCCTGGGTGGCTGAATCATTAAGTGTCTATCTTTGGCTCAGGTCATGTTCTCAGGGTCCTGGGATCGAGTCCTGCTTCGCGCTCCCTGCTTGGCAGGGAATCTGCTTCTCCCTTCCCTGTTCGCCTGTGACTCCCCCTGCTTGTGCCCTCGCTCTGTCAAATAATAAACAACAGCTTAAAAAAATTTTTTTTAAAGATTTTATTTATTTATTTGACAGAGAGAAACACAGCCAGAGAGGGAACACAAGCTGGGGGAGTGAGAGAGGGAGAAGCAGGCTTCCCGCCGAGCAGGGAGCCCGATGTGGGACTCGATCCTGGGTCTCCGGGATCATGACCTGAGCCGAAGGCAGTCGCTTAACCAACTGAGCCACCCAGGTGCTCCCCCCCAAATTTTTTTTAGTTAAATTAGAATTAACCACCTGTGGATGGTGGCTGCTGCACTGGCCACGGAAGGTCTGGGTCCCCTAGTGCGGGGGGGGTGCAGACTAACAGCATGGGACTCTCTGGGAGTTTGTTAAAAATGGTATTTCTGACTCCACCCAGAGTTCTGAAGTACATCCCACAGTATGTAAGACTGCGAGGTGTTCCCTACGCATATTCCAGTTCAGAAAGCCTTGACTTAGAGTAGGGGTGGTCTTACTTGAAATTGCATAAGAAGTTAGCATATCTATGAATGTGTAGGGTGTGTGTGTGTGTGTGTGTGTGTGTGTGTGTGTGTATATACACACACTTGCCTTCTTTCCTTCCGCTGGAAGCAACATCCATACTTTTTCTTCTGGTTTTTCAAGTTCATGATCCAAAGCTGAGATGCTTTAGCTCACAGGAATATGGCCCTATAAATCGGGAAAGCAGATTTTGTGAACAGAGAGAGCTAAGAAGTGATCACTGGCTCTGCAGAACCCGGCCCTTCCCAGCCCGGAGCCCTTCGCGGAGCTACCACTTCCTCCCGTGCGGGAACAACGTGGTACAGTTTCTGCTTCCGAATACTGCACATACACACATCAGTACAGGCTAGAAGGTAATACATATGCACACATATCCTACTGTGTTTCACACACACAGATCTTTATTTTTCTTAGTGCAAAACTGGCCACAGAAAGCATTCTGGTACAAATGCCCACTTGTGCTCATTTCTACTCTGAGGCACAGCTGGTCAAATCTTCAGGACCCATGTGCCGATGTGGTTGCTAATTTTTTGGTTGGACTCAACCCAGAAATATTTTATTAGTGTCACTAATGGCTGTCAGGTTACTCTCTGCAACATGAAACCATGCATAAAAACAGCCAATAAAATGAGTGCGACTACTTAGCTTCTTAGTTAATAGTGTTGGGCTTACAGAATAAAAAATGGTCTTTTATTATTTCTTTTAGGCAAAAAGTAAGAACACAAGGTATATTCATGTTGTGGACGGGTCTGCCTTCAGACTTATAAATTTGCCTCAGAGAAATGTGTCCCCTTTGTTAACATCCACAGAGTGTCCCAACATCGATGCTGAGGCAGTGATTTATTCCAAGCTGACATGTCCCTGGCAGTAGATGGGAGGTCCCTGAGTCTCAGAATGGCCCTATGAGTCTGCCTTGAATCCTGGTGCTCCTGGTGGTGCTTAGGAGAAAACATGCAGAGTGGCAGGCGGCTAATGCCGCGGGCAAACGAACTCATCCCCTGGGGCCGCAAGAATTTCCCAGATGAAGACAACATTTATAAGCTTAGCCTGGCTTTTTCTTTTTTCCTCCCCATCTGTGATGTAAATTTACAAACGTAGAGCTACTGAATGAACCTGCATTAGGCAGTGAGGCCCCCTGAATGAGCACGTTTTCACTATCCATGAAGGAAAGGAACTTGCTAGCACTGGGAAGGACACGCAGTCCTTATACGTGTAACAAGTCTGGCTTTCACAGGCCGGAAGATGCTGTAGGAACCAGCCAGCTGAGAGGGTTCTTCCCCATGAGAGCGCTAATCCTTTTTCACCTCTGCAGTGCGATGGATGCCATTAAAATACAAGGGCTGAAAAGCGGTTCTGTCTTCCACGGCCGGACACAGGACAAATGTCGCCCACGCCGCCATGGGATGGGGGTTGTTCCTGGTAGGGAAGCTCTTCTCTGGTCCTCTCTCCAGAAAGCATGCAGGAAGCCAGTGAGGAGAGCTGTGGGAAGAAGACCATGAACCCCGTGCAACCTGGTCCGAGAGCTGTAGAGCCTGACGCTCAACCGTGAGACCCCCAATAGGCTCCTGCATGTGTCGAGCCATCCCTGAGGACCCCTCATTCCTTCGTCCCCCACCCTCAGCTGGGGGCAGGTTCTCATTCGCGCTCGGTTTTAGAGAATTCATCTGATTAACACATAACAAGTACAAAGGAGTTTCAAAAAATATTTATTATATTTTGTTCTAGAAATGGTAGAAAATAAAAGTCGGAGAACTTACGTCAGACACACACACTCTGGGAGAGGCCGTTTGGCCTTTCGCGCCAGGCCAAGCCTGACACGGGGCCAGGAACGCGAACACCCACGCGGCAGGTGACAAGGGCCGGTGCTGCGGAGTGGAGGAGCCCTTGGAAAGGTTTCAAGTTTTCTTCTCTGCTGTCATTTATTTTGGGGCAAATAACGAGTCCAGTGGAAGGAGTTCTGAACATAAAAGGCACCCAGAGTAAAAGACCTTGACTAATAAGAAAAGCAGCACGCATTTACATTGAGAATAAAAGGCTCTATCAATGCAAGTGTCCCGCCAGGCAATGAGAATATGAATGCAAAGCTACTGCGACTGAGAGAACTACCAACGTTTGCCTAAACCTGGCACAGGGGTTAGAGGGCGACACAATCACTTCTGTGTTCATAAAGCTGTTGATGTTTTACCATCATTTCAATACGCAGGAGTACCGCGCCTGTTTTAATAGCTGAGGGTGGAGTACTGTATTTCTTCAGAGTCAAGATTTGTTTCGTTAAATTTTCTCTTAAAATGCATCACTGCATACTCCATTTGTGGATACATTAAAAATTCATGTTGTCCGTTAAGAATGTATCACAACCTAAAACCGCAACTTTAAACCAACGTCCTTTTAAATTATAAAGCCAGGAAAGCTGACATTTTACTAGGATTTAAGCACCTGAAATATACTCTGATCAATTCATATCCTCTGAGCTAGAATTAGGATCCTCAGGATTTGTATAGGTGTACAAACGCTGCAAATTAAGTGAATAAAAACCTGAAAAAATACAAATACTCTTTAACTACAAAGATCTAAAATACACCTATGGGTCTGCACTAAGGAAAAAATGAACAAGAAGCCGGCAAAGACTTGTATGCATCTTCTAAGTCCGGGGGACAAGGGCTCAGCGAAGCCACGTGGTGTTCAGCTGGGTCTGGTTCTTGATGCTGGTGTCCATCTTGAGCACTTCCCGAATGGCCATGGTCGCGTAGGTGGAAGGAGGGAGGGAAAAATCCATCTTCAGCGCTCTGTACTTGCCTTCTGCCAGGCAAGAGAGGAGAGAACGGTCAGAGAAAGCGGGCGGCGGCAGACAGACTGCGGAGAGTCATAGCGTCGGGACAGAAAGGAGACCAACCGCGCTCCTCTCCTCGGCGCTACTTCCCACGGGGCCTCAGAGAATAAAACGTGGAAGTGAGATCTGGGAGAACAGGGTCCAACTGAATCCCTACGGTAATTCTACCTGCAACCTTCATAAAAAGGGCAGGGGACACAAAAGCAGTAGGGTGAAAACAGACAAAGGAATGGCGGCAAGAATCTGACGATGAGAATGCAAATTTCGCGTGTTAGACTCCGTTCCTGGATTTTCACTCACCTGTGTTAACTCGGGGGGTGGGGGTGAGGGGTGGTGGAGGAAATATCTCATCGCCTAACACCACAACCTTCTGTCACATTCCTTCATTTTCAGCAAAATCTACTGTTTTCATTGTCAAGCTATAACCATGAAACTAAGATGACAAAACACAAAATAGAAATCATGGAGATGGTGGAAGGTGGTGATTGTGAGTTTTTTCTTTCTTTTCAAAGACTTTTTCATTTGAGAGTGAGAGTGAGAGCGAGAGTGAGAGCGAGAGCACATGAGTATGGTTAGCAGCAGGCAGAGGGAGCGCACTCCCAGCCGAGCAGGGAGACTGACACGGGGCTCGATCCCAGGACTTTGGGATCATGACCCAAGCCGAAGGCAGACATTTAACTGACTGAGCCACCCAGGTGCCCTAGGAGTTATTGCTTTTGTTTTTCAAAGCTTTTATTTATTTATTTGACAGCAAGAGAGAGGGAGAGAGAACCAGCAGAGGGAGGGACAGAGGGAGAAGCAGACTCCCCACCGAGCAGGGAGCCCAATATGAGGCTCGAACCCAGGGCCCTGAGATCATGACCTGAGCTGAAGGCAGATGGTTAACTGACTGAGCCACCCAGGTGCCCCCAGAGTTTTCTCCTTATGTTTTTGATTGAGAAAACTTCACAGTTGACAGAGAACTGACAGCTGAGTGAGCTTACCAGAAGCAAATACTGGTGGTGGTTTCCCTTCCAGGTTGTCCACATCTGTGTTGAAGAGTGGAATTTTAGGATCATCGTATGCAACGACTTCCCTTCAAAACACAAAAAGAAAGAGAAGTGTGAATGTGAACTGCCATAAACGGTATAAAGCTGCTCACTGCCATCTGCTCAGAGAGGAAAACACACGGGCCTACTGGAAATGATTCTGGTGGGACTATTCGGTAACAGGACGGGACCAGATCTTAGGTGTGAGTATTGCCTTCATATTCTCACACAGCAAGGGGCAAAGGACGCCAGCCTCTGTAATAATATGTATAATATGTTACCTTAGGACAGAAATTCTTTTTATATGTAGTTGGTAAGTAGTAAACTTCACTTTGCACAGATGTGAAATGAATTAATAATGGCACTGATGTTCTCGCCAGAGGGGTTTTCACTATAAACATTGCATTACTCACGAGGAACTGTTCTTGGGGGCAGGGAGGACCACGTCCAACCCTGCCAACCTCATCTCACAATCCAGGGAAGAGGAGGGAGGCAGAAAAGGAGAAGGAGACGGAGAAAGGGGAGAGAGAGAACTTCCTGACAATGGGCAACTAATCCAAGATCTAACTTTAAAAGATATCAAATAAAGCTTTAGGTACTGAGATATTTTAAATGAGTTAATACATGTACATGTCCCACATTAGGAACTGAACATTTTAGATGAGTTAATACATGTACATTTTTCTCTTTAGAGACATGATATTAAAACAGATTAGAAACAAAACAAAACAAAACAGATCAGGGGCGCCTCGGTGGCTGTTGTTAAGCCTCTGCCTTAAGCTCAGGTCACGATCCCAGAGGCCTAGGATCGGATTGAGCCCCACATCGGGCTCCCTGCTCAGCGGGAAGCCTGCTTCTCCCTCTCCCACTCCCCCTGCTTGGATTCCCTCTCTAGCTGTGTCTCTCTGTCAAATAAATAAATAAAATCTTTAAAAAACAAAACGAAACAAAACAAAAAAGCAAACAGATCAGTGTTTGGAACTCACAGCTAATTCTGAATAAAAGTAGCTTGCTCAGGGATACTTTGTAAGCAAATCTCAATGTTTGAAAGATTTCTTGGGGCGCCTGGGTGGCTCAGTTGGTTAAGCGACTGCCTTCAACTCAGGTCATGATCCTGGAGACCCAGGATCAGGCCCCACATCGGGCTCTCTGCTTGGCAGGAAGCCTGCTTCTCCCTCTCTCACTCCCCCTGCCTATGTTCCTTCTCCGGCTGTGTTTCTCTCTCTCAAATAAATAAATATTTTTTTAAAAAAGCTTTAAAAATAAATAAAAAATAAATAAATAAAAGATTTCTTTCTATTTGGGGGATGGGAAGCCTCAAGAAGACTCCGCAGCCAGATGTGGGGCTCAATCTCCAATCCTGAGATCATGACCGGAGCTAAAACCAAGTTGGACGCTTAACTGAGCCACTCAGGTGCCCCAGCAAATCTCAATTTTTATTAATAGGCAAAAAGTTTATTCTCTATACATTTCTTCAATAATTTAGCAAGGTCAATATATGTGAACTTAATCATTTTCACCCATTTGTTTCCTGATGATTTGAAAAATCCCAAGTTACAGCGATAATAATAACAGTAATAACGGCATGCAGCACTGCTACACCGGCTTATAAGTGATGGAAAATACAGAGGAGATGCAAAAGCCTTCAATTTCGTGTGATAATTCAGTTCTATTTCATTCCAGACTATCACTCACCAACTGACATTCTGAGGACGAATAATGATCTTTCGGTAGGCCCCTGATAGGGAATAATCTCGAATTTTGTGTCTCATGTTGTCAATATCCAGATTGTCTGCTGTGAGCATTTCCCTGTAGGCTTCACTGACTATAAAATACAAAAGGTTAGTTGGAAAGCAGCATGCCAGTGAGCTACCTTCAGGTAGGCTATGAAGAGAATAACGTAAATTCGGTTAGATCGTCCTAAGGAAATCAGTCCCTCTAATTTATAATCCAGCCTGTTCTCTGCTATCCAAATTTAGGGACTTCCTCCAGGACTAAATGTCTCCAGCTCAGGCTGGACCAACTCGTAAGTTATCTCTTGCAAGCAGCCACAGTATCTACAGCGTGAGGTTCTTAAGCTAACTACAAAAGCATTTCATCTGAAGTTATTAACCTACAATTTATACACATGCTCAGAGCTGGAAGACCACAAACACGGCCTCAAACTCCTTCTGGAAGAAGGGAGATATAAATTATATACATAAAAATAAAAGAGACCTGGGAAAACCATCGGGGCTCACACCTAATGTGGGATCTTTTTTATAACACCCAAGAGAGGTAGTCATCTAGCTTCTGCTTGTATGTAGGCAGTTCCTGGTAATCACTTCTTTGTAAGAAACACCACTGTTAGAAAGGTCCTTATTCCAGGCTGCAATCTGTCTCTGTGCATCTTAAGCGCTTTCCTTCTTGCTAGTTCCCAGCATCAGTGTCTCCCCGGGGCCTCAGGCGAGGCAAACCACTCCTCCCCACCCCCGTCTCCCTAGTTGTTCTCTCTTCCTCGACTCTACTCCTGACCGAGAGAGGTCAGCCTCAAAAGTATTAGGAGCACAGCAATTTGTGTTAATCAACATGGAAATGGCAGATGACCAACTTTTTTAAGTATCTGAATTATCAAAGAAGAGTGTTAATACCTGATCATTCTATAACTTGAACAATTTCAAGGAATAGAACATTGATAAGGAAAATCATTCTGGTCCCTTGAGAGAAAAGAAGGTTTTTGTTTTTTAAGTAGGCTCCATGCCCCGTGTGGAGCCCAACATGGGGCCTGAACTCATGACCCTGAGATCAAGAGTCAAATGCTTAACGGGGGCGCCTGGGTAGCTCAGTGTTTTGGGCTTCTGCCTTCGGCTCAGGTCATGATCTTGGGGCCATGGGATCAAGCCCTGCATCCGGCTTTCTGCTCAGCGGGGAGCCTGCTTCCATGTCCCCCACCTCTGCTTGCCTCTCTGCTACCCGTGATTTCTGTCAAATAAATAAGTAAAATCTTAAAAAAAAAAAAAAAAAAAAAAGAAGAAGAGTCAGATGCTTAACCAACTGAGCCACCCAGGTGCTCTTTTCTCTAAAAGATTTTTTAATAAGAAATAACCTCCCACAGATCAGTTCTGGCTAGGGGAGAACTTCCTGGGTCAGAGCTACCCAAGCTGGTCCCGTGCTCAGAGCTGCCTTCCTTTATCCAATTTCTGGCTCCCTGAACAATGAAAGCTCCAGTCCACAAACCCCCCCAACCCTAATCCATGAAGGTAAGGGAAGTAATTCCTAAGAGCCTCTGGGGAATGGGAAATAAGGCTAGTGAATGCTAACTTTTCACTCTATAAACTGCTGTGCTCGCTGACTTTTTAAACACAGTAAACAGGTACTACTTATATGGTGTCAAACGCAAAAGGTTAAAAGAGGAAATGTTAAAGTCAAACTATCCATTCACTTTCTCAATGACTTTTTCCAAAGTCTTCCTATCCTTAATAAGAATTAGTGGATTTCTGAAATTTAAATGATTCTACTAATAACAGCAACACTAGGAACAACAATATCAATACTACTAAAACCACCCCTATTAATGCTGCCACCACTACCATTTTGTTTCTCAATTATCCAGGGTCACCTGGCTAGCACAGTCGGTGGATCATGTGACTCTTGATCTTGGGGTTATAAGTTCAAGACCCATGATGGGTGGAGATTACTTAAAAATTTTTTTTAAATCCACCTGAATACATCCCTTCCTAGGGGACTTTACATGTAAATATGGTTTATAAATACTTGAAATCGAAACATTTTTAAGTCTGATGGAAATCAAAGTCTTAAAACTCTATTTCAAGTACTGATTCTTTCTCCCCCCTCTCTCCACTCTTGGAAGCCAGTGGCTTCAATAGGTCAAACTTTGAACTATTTTCCCCAGACAGGGAACTTACTTTTATGCTTTGGGTAGATAACATCAAAACCTGGCAAGGGCATTACCACATCATGGATGGAGTAATTATTAACATCTTCTTCATCAATGTAGGTGGCTGTAGCTGCAAAATTCACAAAATAGAGACATTAAGAAAAATTGTAAAAATAGGTAATACCTTCATGAGCTTGAGCCTCTAAAATTCGACACATCTTAGAAGTCAGAAGGGCAAGCTGACATGGCTGAGTGGCCTACAAACCTTAAATAAGTGAAGTTAGGGATCTTTTTGTCCTTTCTCCTCTACCCAAGAAATAAAAATTATGGACTGAGAACAAGTGGAAAGAAAAAAAAAAAAAATTATTTCTCAGCTGCACCCTCAGTTTTTTAGGAAATGTTTGCTTTAAATAATCAGCTCCTTTTTAAAAAACACTACAAAATACTACCAAGAATGCTATCATCAATGGATGCATTTTGCTAAGAGAATAATTTTAAAAATCAATTTGCCTTTAGAGAATGAAATGTGACAGCACATGGGACATCAAAATACACTGGATGTAATCAACACTGGATGGGGTTAAACACTATTAATTCAGGATAATCGGCATTTCTCAACAGAAGCCGTAGTGGATTGACTGGCCACGCATGCAGACAAGCAGGCTGTGTCTTCAGAGAGTAGAAGGACAGCCAGGTATGCCGGAAGGATGTGGACTATGGAAACAGGCAGACTTTGATTTTGAATCCCTGCCTCTTCTTTTTTTAACCAGCTGTGGAGCCCTGTGAACCTTGTCTGAAGAACAGAGAGAGGACTTCACAGAATACTACGAGTGTTAAACCAGAAGGTGTAGACAAAGGGCTTCGCACAAGGCCTGGCGCATGGGGAGAGAGCTTAGCATCAGATGGGATCCTTATGCCTGCTGCGGGCACAGGGAATGCACTAAGTGTCTGTTATATCATGGTCCCCATGGAAAGAGATCCCCAGTTGAGTGCTCACTTTAAAGGAACTCTTTAAAACTGGCAGGCAACAGCTAAGAAGCCGAGGTACGTCCACAAGTGGAAAGGAGTATTTCCATGACCCGATGACAGTCGGAAAAAAGATTTATGGCAACATTCAGTCCAAATCTTATTCTAGCTGAGAAAATGAAGGCCCAGAGACCCAGAGAGTTAGGCGCTTACTCAAACTGGAGATAAATAAATTATATATATATATATGAAGATTTTATTTATTCAATCAACAGAGAGAGACAGCACAAGCAAGAGGAATGGCAAGCAGAGGGAGAAGCAGACTCCCTGCTGAGCAGGGAGCCCTAATGCAGGGCTCGATCCCAGGACCCCAGGATCATGAACTGAGCCAAAGACAGACACTTAACTGACTGAGCCACCCAGGGTTCTAAATTGGATATATATACTTTCATTAAAGACACAGATCTGAACTGTTCAATCTGCGGTTACAATGTCTTTCCATTTCAACCTCACTAAACATCTCGCTCTCTCGAGTAGTGGCCAGGCTGGATTTTAAGCACTAGTGTCAAATAACTAACCCTAGTTGGGTGAAATAATGAGGATATCTGCCTTTTTACCTCCTTTGAGAACAAGGTCCCCTGGAACGGGCTTCAGTCCATACTCTTCTATTCGCTTGCTTACCATGTTATTCCACACATAGCTTTGATAGCTATGAATATACATTAAGCGATTATTCCTTGGTATCTGGAAGGAAGAAAAAGACAGGCAAGGAAAAAAATACATACCCTGAATATTAAAAGTACTGTACTTTCCAAGGCCTCTCACTTCTTTAGTGGTGACCCTAGGATAAGAAGCTCACACCTTGAATGTCATTTTTCTACGAGCTGATAGAAACAGTGACTGATGCCCAGCAACCAGGGTGAGGGACATGAATTCATGCAAATAAAGCCACTCCGGGGAACACATGTCCCGAATCAAAGACACGGCGCTCAGACATAGAAATGTACACGTCACTCACAGAGCAGACCGTGCGTTCTTTCTGATTAACTCCATGGAAGGACAAAACCTAAAGGACTGAAGGGACAACTAATTTCACGGAGCAAAAATTCTGCTTTTTTTGTTTGCCCGGGGAAGAGTAGATAAGACTGAAGGTAAAAAGTTAAGCTTCAGTCTGTTCCGGGTTATGGGTATCTGAATACTAGCAGAGGCCATGTGTGTCAAGATGTTGAACCAGCACAAAGAAAGCAAACTAAAATGTCATCATTGAGACCACTTTTCATGTAACCTCTTACTTAGGTAGCTTACAGGGCTGATGCTGGAGAATGATCAAGAAATGAACTCTAAGACAGACTGTGAGTTTCTGAAATACCAAGATGCTTAATTTAAATTTCCTTGTGGATAATATTTTGCACTTTACTGCTTTTCTCATGCCCTCAACGTTCACAAGTATCGCCAACATCTCCTGTACCCACCCTCCACCCCATCACCGTTCAGGGCACCGACAGGGATCACTCAGGGGTCATCAGAGGAGCCTTATTTACCTTCTGCTCTTCCAAAGGTTAGTAAAATATTTAAAGAAAAAAACTTTAAAAAGCATTAAGCCACCTCAAGTCATTCACCTGACTTCACAAATAGGACTCACTAGGCCAAACGCAGAGACTATATTCTTCATTCCGTATTTTGAAAGTCCTCGAAGCAGCTGTCCTTCCACACACCTTCTGACAGGAAGTTTTCTGAGGGCAGCGGCTGGGTCTCTGGTCTTCGCCCACTCTTCCCTGCACTTAACCAAGTAGCCCTTTTCGGCTGGGGAGGGCGGGGGGAGAAAGCTGTTATTAACACAATTCATCGACTGGGCAGAATTCCGTCACTTACTGTGCTTCCTAGAGAATACAAAATTAGAAAATGTTCTCTGTGATTCAGGTCCTCTGAACAGCTGCTGCTCACGTGAGGGGAACCCCCAGAATGTGCAAAGGCGGGACAGGCAGAGGGCAGTGAGCGAGCCCCCCAGGATTTAAACACCATTACTGTTCTATGAGGACAGCTGACAAGACAACCCAGGTAGTCCTGTCTTCCTTCTCTTTTTCTACTGGGCTGGCAAATTTAATAGGCCACACTTGTTAAAATTCGACTTTCTCTCTTCTAATTTACAAATGACTAATTACCCAAAAGGCGTAACTGTTTCGATAATTTGTACAGCAGTTTTTTTGTGTTTTTTTTTTTAAGATTTTATTGATTTATTTGACAGAGAGAGATCACAAATAGGCAGAGAGGCAGGCAGAGAAAGAGGGGGAAGCAGGCTTCGCCCTGAGCAGAGAGCCCGATGTGGGCCTCGATCCCAGGACCCTGAGATCATGACCTGAGGTGAAGGCAGAGGCTTAACCCTCTGAGCCACCCAGGCGCCCCTTGTGTATTTTTTTAAGAGGCTCTGAGCCCTGCATGGAGCCCAACGTGGAGCTCAAGCTCACGATGCTGAGATCGAGAGCTGAGCTGAAATCGAGAGTTGGATGCTTACCTGACTAACCCCCCCCCACCCAGGTGCCCCTGAAGAGCAGTATTTCAGTCTTTTTCATACAGTAGGAATGTCGAGGTGCTCTCTGGGAATTCTGTGACAAACTCCACACTAAAACGCTCAACGTTTTTTGGCCCAGTTTTTACATGACGCTACGCGTGAACAAATTAACCATAACTGAAATGTGTCTAATTCCTGAATGTTCAGAGACTTAGTAGTGCCCAGGAAAAAGGAAATAAATGTATTCACTTATGAATGAGTAAATTAGATGAGCTAAACTGCTGAAAACATAATAGACATTATCTCACATATATACACAAAATTTGTGAAAAAATAAACTATCCTTTTATTTTACTGTAAGAACAATTTTGAAAATTCTGAAATAACTACCCCAAAATGCACAGAGCACATACTTTTTATTCAAAGCAATTCCACAAATACCTAACTAAAACATCTATTTTTTTCATTAACATGAATTCTATTCTCACCTCCACAACGGGGCTTCAGTATTAAATCCATGACTTCAGTCCAGGAATTCTGCAGGATTGCTCTAAAATTAAACATCATTTATTTTACTTAATTTTGCAGTAAGATGAATTTTATGTGCCAAAATCTGTGCAGTTAACAAATCATCTTAACTGTATGTATTTTATTAAGTGCAAAAGCTAAGAAACTAATATATTGATAAAGGTTTCAAATGTAAATGGCAAAAAAACTTAAAAACGAAGAGAACAAAATGAAGAACATATTCACTCATCAACATTTAGTATCACCCTCACAGTTTTAAAATGCTAATACTAATAATATAAATACTGCCAACTCATCAAGATGTTATACATGGTATTAGCTCTATAAATCAAAGTTAAGTCTTTCTGTACTAAAACTTATCTGGAACTTCTCAAGAAATCCTTCCCCCACCAGCCCCAGGCGCCTGGGTGGCTCAGTTGGTTAATCCACTGCCTTCAGCTCAGGTCATGATCCTGCATTCCTAGGATCAGGTCCCACATCAGGCTCCCTGCTCCGCGGGGGGTCTGCTTCTCCCTCTGACCTTCTTTCTCCCCTCTCGTGCTCTCGCTTACTCTCTCTCTCTCTCAAATAAATAAAGTCTTTAAAAAAGACTTTATTTTTTAAAGATTTTATTTTAAAGATTAAAAAAAAAAGTTTAAAGATGTTTTTATAGACTTTATTTTTTAAATACTCCCCCTTGTTAAATACCCTCTTGCCTAGACAAACAATAACTTTTTTTTCTTTTTTAAGATTTTATTTATTTGACAGAGAGAAACACAGCTAGAGAGGGCACACAAGCAGGGGGAGTGAGAGAGGGAGAAGCAGGCTTCCCACCCAGCAGGGAGCCTGATGCGGGGCTTGATCCCAGCACTCCGGGACCATGACCTGAGCCGAAGGCAGACGCTTAATGACTGAGCCACCCAGGTGCCTCAGAATAAATAACACTTTATCCTCTCTTATTATTCTTCCCAAAATGGAAATATCATTATTTTTGCTAATTAAAATACACGCTTTTTAAAATTTTTTAAAAAGATTTTATTTATTTGACAGAGAGAAACACAGCCAGAGAGGGAACACAAGCAGGGGGAATGAGAAAGGGAGAAGCAGGCCTCCCGCCGAGCAGGGAGCCTGATGTGGGGCTTGAACCCGGGGTCTCCGGGATCATGACCTGAGCTGAAGGCAGTTGCTTAACCAACTGAGCCACCCAGGTGCCCCTAAAATATACGCTTCTTAAAAATTAAAGAGTATATAAGAAAGATTACCTGTTACCTAACACTATCTAAAGATTAACACTTTGGAGAGTTTTTTTTCATAACTTTAAAAAAAAAGATTTTGAGGGTGTCTGGGTAGCAAAGTGGGGTAAAGCCTCTGCCTTCAGCTCAGGTCATTATCTCAGGGTCCTGGGATCAAGGCCCACATCGGGCTCTCTGCTCAGCAGGGAGCCTGCTTCCTCCTCTCTCTCTGCCTACTTGGATCTCTCTCTGTCAAATAAATAATAAAATCTTAAAAAAAAAAAAAGATTTTGGAAGAGAGAGAGAACAGAAAGTGAGAGTGAATGAGCGGCAGGGAATGGAAGGGGGGCAGGGCAGGGAAGGGGCAGAGGAAGGAGCAAACTCCCTGCTGAGCAGCGAGCCCAAAGTGGGACTTGATATGAGGACTCTGGGATCATGACCTGATCCAAAGGCTTAATCAAGTAAGCCACCCAGGTGCCCCGTTAAAAGATTTTAGTTTTAAGTAATCTCTATAACCAATGTTGGGCTAGAACTCACAACCCCAAGATTAAGAGTCATATGCTCCACTGACTGAGCCAACCAGGTGACATCATGATGTTTTTGATACATACATAAGCAATCCAATTTTTCCTTTAACTTTTATTCCATTATATGTTGCTATATGAAAATTCTATTTTGAAGTGCCTGGGTGGCTCAGCTGTTGGGCTCAGGTCATGATCCTGGAGTCCTGGGATGGAGCCCTGCATCAGGCTCCCTGCTCAGCAGGAAGCCTGCTTTCCTCTCTCCCACTTCCCCTGCTTGTGTTCCCTCTCTGTGTTTCTCTCTCAAATAAATAAATAAAATCTTTAAAAAAAGGGGGGGGGCACCTGGGTGGCTCAGTTGGTTAAGCGACTGCTTTTGGCTCAGGTCATCATTCTGGAGACCGGGATCAAGCCCCACATCAGGCTTCTTGCTTGGCAGGAAGCCTGCTTCTCCCTCTCTCACTCCCCCTGCTTGTGTTCCCTCTCTAGCTGTGTTTCTGTCAAATAAATAAATAAAATCTTAAAAAAAAAAAATTCTATTTCACGTATCATATCTGGATTTTTCTAGCCTAGATTTCTGGTGTGGAGTCATGCTTAAAAAGGCCTTCTCGGGTGCCTGGGTGGCTCAGTGGGTTTAGTGTCAAAATCTTGGGGTTGGCTCAGGTCTGGAACTCATGATCTCATGATTGTGGGATCAAGCTCCATGGGGAGCCCCAAGTCAGGGTCCATCTTTGGCTGGGAGTCTGCTTGAGATTATCTCTCACCTCCACCCCCCCACCCCCAGTCTGTCCCTCTCTCTAAACAAATAAATCTTTTAAAAAAAGGGCACCTGGGTGGTTCAGTTGTTAAGTGTCTACCTTTGGCTCAGGTCACAACCCCACATCGGGCTCCCTGCTCAGCGGGAAGCCTGCTTCTCCCTCTCCCCTCCCCCTGCTAGTGTTCCCTCTCTTGCTGTGTCTCTGTCAAATAAATAAATAAAATCTTAAAAAAAAAAACCAAGCCTTCTCCACCAAAACAATACAGAAATCCCTTCTACTAATTTTTGTTTCTTTAGTTAACTGGGTTTTTATTTTTCATATTTAGCTTAACCTATAGGGAATATTTTTGCATATTAAACTGTATAAAATGCTGTTTGGTAGCCAGTGATATGATCATATGGACTTTTCATCTACTACTGTGATTAATTACACAGCTGTCCTTCCTGCCATCCTGGAAGAAGCCACGCTCCACCAGTCTTTCAACAGTCTCCTGGGTGACACATTATGGAACAGGCCAGCTTATCCCCAACAGCTCTGGGGACAGCGGAGCACGAGTTCAGGACTGGGCACTGGTCTGTCAGGTAGCACAGAAGATGTCTGCGACCCAGCTGGCCACTTGATTTTGTGAATAGGTTTCTTGTAAAACACCTGTGCTCATCCCTGACGCACTGCAAAAGACTGCTTTCACACTGTTTTCACGGCAGAGCTGAGTGCCTGCTGTGAATGCCCCATGCCCCACGAAGCCCAACCCACTATCTGGCCCTTCACAGGAAAAGTCTGCCAATGCGTGGTATATATATGAGCAGATTTCTTAAGACACTTACCACATACATGCAAGTTCACTACATAGCACCATATTAAATATGTGCAGATTTCATTTACAAGAGGCCTTTCTATCTGGCCCTCTACACGCTAAGATGTTTTCTGCTTTTCTTACGTTATCTTTCCTTCTTCCAACGTTTTTAATTGTATAAAATATGCATAACATAAAACTCTTAATTCTAGCCATTTTTAAAGTGCCCAGTTCTATGGCACTGAAGACGCTCAGACTCTGTGTAACCGTCAGGACGACCTGCTCCCAGAACTCTTATATCATCCTCAAGTTGAAACTCTGTACACATCAAATACCTCCCATCTCTTGGCAACTATCGCTCCACTTCATGTAGGAATCTAACTACTAGAGGTACCTCATGTAAGAGGATTTACACGGCGTTTGTCCTTTGGTGTCTGGCTTATTTCATTTTGCCCAAGTCTTCAAGGTCTACGCGGGTTGTAGCACGTGTCGGAGTTTCCTTCCTGTCAAAGCTGAAGGAGGCCCCGTTGTATCCATGTGAGAGCTGTTCATGGGCACTTGGTTGCTTCTACCTTTTGGCTGCTGTGAACACTGCTCTTACAGCTCTTTTTTTTTATTTTGAAAACTTTATTTATGTATTTGACACAAGTAGGCAGAGGGGCAGGCAGAGAGAGAGAGAGAGAGAGAGAAGCAGGCTCCCTGCCAAGCAGGGCCTCAATCCCAGGGCCTGAGATCATGACCTGAGCCGAAGGCAGAGGCTTTAACCCACTGAGCCACCCAGGCGCCCTACACTGCTCTTAAAAACATGGGTGTGTAAATATTTGCTGAGTGTTTGCATTCTTTTCGGTAGAAACCCCAAAATGGAATTTATGGATCATATGGTAATTCTACATTTGATGTTTTGAAGAATTACTGTATCATTTTCCATAGAGGCTGGTCCATTTTATATGCCCACCAGCAATGCACAAGGGTTCCCATTTCTCCACATCTTCAACAACTGTTTTGGTTTTTTTAATAATGGTCTTTCTAATGGGTATAAAAAATTATCTCGCTGTGGTTTTGATCTGTATTTCCTTAATGATTAATACTCTTGAGCATCTTTTCACTGTTTGTCATTTGCATTTTTTCTTTATGAAAGGTCTATTCAAGTTCTTTGCCAATTTTTTTCAATTTTTTTTTCAATTTTTTAAGATTGTATTTATTTATTTGACAGAGAGAAACACAGTGAGAGAGACAACACAAGTACGGGGAGTGAGAGAGGGAGAAGCGGGCTTTCTGCTGAGCAAGGAGCCTGATGCAGGGTTTGATTCTGGGAGTCTGGGATCATGATCCAAGCCGAAGGCAGATGCTTAATGACGGAGTCACCCAGACGCCCCTCTTTGCCGATTTTTAATCAAGTTGTTTTGTTATTGTTGAGTTATAAGGAGCTCTGTTTTGGACATTAACCCCTCATCAGATACATAATTTGCAAGTATTTTCTCCCATTCTGTGGACTGCTTTTTCATTCTGTTGATAGTGTCCTATGTACACAAATAATTTTAATTTTATGGAGCCTAAACTATTGTTAGATCCAAGAAATTGGCAACCAAATGTCATGAGGTTTTCCCCTAATTTTATAGTTGTAGTGGTTCAGGTCTTGGATCTGAGTTAAGTGATTCAATAACTCAATAACTCAATAATTTTGAGTTAATTCTTATAAACGATGTGAGACAATCTGCAAAGGTGAGAAGGGTCCAACTTCATTTTTTTAACGTGTCTATCCAATTTCCCCACCAGAAGACTGTCCTTTCCCCACTGAATGGTCTTGTCACCCTTGTTAAGATCACCTGACCATGTATGCAAGGAATTATTCCACTTCAAAACAAAAATAAAGCAGCTTTACTGGGGTATAATTCATATACCCATACAATTCATCCATTTAAGTGCACAGTTAAATGGCTTCAGGTATAATCACAGAATTGTGTAACATCACACAATCATTTTGGAACACTTTTGGCCCCAAAGAGAAATCCTCGACCCATCAGCAGTCACTCTCCATTACCCCTTACCCAAATGTAGACAACCACTGATCGACTTTCTGTCTCTAGGGATTCGCCTATTCTGGACATTTCATAGAAATGAATCTAATAATGGTCTTTCTAATGGGTATAAAAAATCACCTCACTGTAGTTTTGATTTGTAGTTCCTTAATGATTAGTACTCGAGCATCTTCTCATTATTAGTTTGTCATTTGCATTTCTTCTTTATGAAAGGTCTATTCAAGTTCTTTGCCAATTTTTTCTTTCACTTAAAATGTTTTCAAGGTCCATCCATGTTGTAGCAGGTGTCAGCATTCCATTCTCTTTTATTATTGAATAATTTTCCAACGTGTGGATACATCACATTTTGTTTATACATTAACCAGTTGATGGGACATCTGGGTTGTTCCATTTTTTTTGGCTGCTATAAACTTCGGTGTAAATTTTTGTGTGAACGCATGTATTCAATTCCCAAGGATATACGTAGGAGCACAGCAGCTAAGTCACATAACTCTACACTGAACATTTTGGGGACTAGCCAGACTGTTCTCCAAAACGGCTATACCATTTTACATCTCTACCAGCAGTGCACGAGGACCCTGGGTTCGCCACATCCTCACCAACACTTGTTACTGTCTGTCTTTTTGATGTTAGCTATCATAGTGGATATGAAGTGATAGCTCACTGTGCTTTTGCATTACTTTCCCCTAATTATTAGTGATGCCCTAGTGATGTTGAGCATCGTTTTGTGTGCTTACTGACCATTAGTCTATGCTCTTTAGAGAAATGTCTACTCAGGTCACTTGCCTATTTTTAGCCTGTTATGTCTCTTTTGTCTTTGAGTTGTAAGAGTTCTTTAAAAACTTCAGATATAAGTCATTTTTCCATCTTTACTCTATAAACTAAGGGTGGTTTTGTTTTTTCCTTGAGAGGTCCTATGATGGTAACAGTGGGCTGCTCTGCAGCTAGGAAATATTCTTATGTTATGGAAACTGTTGGTTTGAAATTTTGAATGGACTGTATACTAAGTGTATACTTAGAGCAGGCCATCCAATTTTTGTTCTTTTCTGTTTATTTCTGATAAATCTCATCTCATTTTCATTAATCATTTTATATTATCTTTGGTGTACAAAATTTGCAAGGTCCCATGGCTGTTCTTCTGCCAAATTAATTATAAATTCAAAGGTTGTTACGGGGCGCCTGGCTCAGTTGGTTGAGCGACTGCCTTCGGCTCAGGTCATGATCCCGGAGACCCGGGATCGAGTCCCACATCGGGCTCCCTGCTCGGCGGGAAGCCTGCTTCTCCCTCTCGCACTCCCCCTGCTTGTGTTCCCTCGCTGGCTGTGTTTCTCTCTGTCAAATAAATAAAATCTTAAAAAAAAAAAAATACTACTTTCTGCTTATTGAGCACCTACTATATCCTAGACACGGGAACAGGTGCTGCTTAAATACCACATCCTCACACACCACTGTGTGAAGTGCTCTCCAGCTGACAGATGGGCAAATTGACTAAATTTCACCTTTGCTAGAACGTAGGTTTGAAACACAAGGAAGAACATGAACTACATAATCCCTCAGATCACTTCCAACTCAGTTCTGAGGCTCAGAACTGCTTGAGCTTTTAGCCTCCACAATACTGCCTCAAAGAAGTAGAGGAAATTATACACCAACGATTTTAATTATTTTGTGCTTTTCTAAAACTTTATTTCATTTTTTATAAAATATTTTATTTATTTGAGAGAAAGAAAGAAAGCGTGTGTGTGCATACGAGCGAGGAGGGGCGGGGTGGGGGAGACAATCTCAAGCAGAATCTGCCTTGAGTGCGGAGCCCTATGCGAGGCTCGATCCCATGACCCTGAGATCATGACCTGAGCCAAAACCAAGAGTCAGACCCCAAACCAACTGAGACATGCCAGTCATTTTCTGCTTTTAAAAATGCACAAACAGGGGCGCCTGGGTGGCTCAGTTGGTTAAGCGATCGAGCTCCACATCGGGCTGCCTGCTCGGCGGGAAGCCTGCTTCTCCCTCTCTCACTCCCCCTGCTTGTGTTCCCTCTCTGGCTGTGTTTCTCTCTGTCAAATAAATAAATAAAATCTTAAAAAAAAAAAGAAAAGCATGAACAAATTCAAGTTTATGTAGTCAAGAGCTGCAACCATGCATAGAAGTCAAGAAAAGTCCTCTGTTCCTAGGACTATAGGGGAACAACTAGCTACAGCAGATCCCCAAGCCTAAATTTCACCTTTGCTAGAACGTAGGTTTGAAACACAAGGAAGAACATGAACTACATAATCCCTCAGATCACTTCCAACTCATGACTTCTAGAATGTGAACTCTCATGAGAATGATTACTTTATGTAACAATCTACTGGCCAGCAGGACAGCATATATAGGTTTAGGTTCTGAACCCAAGTAAGTACGTACGTATGTATGTATTTAAAATCTATTTTTTTGAGTGTCTCAGTGACTCCATTAAGTGTCTGCCTTCGGCTCAGGTCATGATCTGAGGGTCCTGGGATCAAGTCCTGAGTTGGGCTCCATGATCAGCGGGGAATCTGCTTCTCTCTCTGTCCCCCCTCTGCTCAGGTGCTCTGTCTCTCTCAAATAAATAAAATAAAATCTTTTTTAAAAAATGTATTTATGGGGAGCCTGGGTGGCTCAGTCGGTTGAGCATCTGCCTTCAGCTCAGGTCATGATCCGAGGGTCCTGGGATTGAGCCCCGCATCAGGCTCTCTGCTTGGCAGGCAGCCTGCTTCTCCTTCTCCCTCTGTCCGCTTCTCTGCCTACTTGTGGTCTCACTCGCTGTCAAATAAATAAATCATTTTTTTTTTAAATATTCCATTCATTTATTGGACAGAGAGAAACACAGCGAGAGAGGGAACACAAACCGGGGGAGTGATAAAGGGAGAAGTAGGCTTTCCACCAAGCAGGGAGCCCGTTGCAGGGCTCGATCCCGGGTCTCCGGGATCTCGACCTGAGCCGAAGGCAGTCGCTTAACCAACTGAGCCACCCAGACGCCCCATAAATAAAATCTTAAAAAAAAAAAAAAAAAGTATTTATTTAAGTAATCTCTACACCCAGTGTGTGGGGCTTGAACTCATGACCCTAAGATCAAGAGCTGCATACTCTTCCAACTGAGCCAGCCAGGTGCTCCTTTCCAAGTCTGGGTTTTTTAAAGTCTACTTATTTAGTTATCTCTACACCCAATGTGGGACTCCCATGATCCCAAGATCAAGAGTCCAAGTATTTACTGATGGGATTCCCATCCTAGCTTACCCTAGAGGGATTCCCTATTGCCTGAAAATGAATCAGAGTTCTTAAAATAAATTTTACCACGCTATTTCCGTCCTATACAACTTTAAGGGCGGGGAGAGTGCAGATGAAAATTTAATAAACTGGAAAACGCTCGTTAACAGAGATCACAGACTGCATCATTTGTCAGGGTACCCAACCGCTTACGGTACTCAGCCACGAGTTACCTGTAAAGAAGGAACTAAAAACAGAATTCCCGGATGGGTTATTTGGGATGAGAGAAAACTTACCTTTCTGGTTATATCCTTTTGAACACTGATTTACTTTGTTATTATTATTTTTGTACTAATTTGAATTATTTTAAAACACAACAAAAATGAGAAGGATGCTATGTATCAGCTGATGAGACACTCTGGTTCACTCGGCGCAGACACGAATAATAAAAACAACAGCAACAAAAACCTTTCTTCTTTCAGACAAACATTAAGAAATTAAATACATACCTTCCAACCTGGTATGTAGGGACAGCAGTAGTCCCAAATCTTTGCATCCCATAGTAGTTAATAAATCCAATCTCCTTGAGAGAGTTCATAGCTTGCTGCACTTGGTCATCAGTTCCTGTTACATGTCTGCAGGGGCCAAGTTACCCAGAGGAGAAAACAGAGTCAAATACATTCAGGGATGCACATCATCAATGACATGGCTTGGCTTTGTGCCTTTCCCTTATCCCCTGCAGCTTTCTCTCTACCTGCTGAGGGTTTTGTGTTTTCTTAAGAAAATGTGGCGGAATACAGATAACGTTAAATTGATCATTTTGGCCGTTTTCAAGTACACAACATAGTGGCATTAAGTATACCGACAGTGCTGTGCAACATTCCCCACCGTCTTCTTCCTGAACTTTCCACGGTTCCCAAACTGAAACTCTGTGCCCATGAAATAGCTCCCATATCCCCCTTTTAGACTCTTCCACCACAGGTAACCCTTCTTCTACTTTCTGTGTCTGTGAATTTGCCCATCTTAGCTCCTGCCCAGACGCAGAAGTACAGGCTCTTCATCTCCTCACACCGTGTCTGAGGCAGATGGCTCCTTTCCAAAGGAGGCGCTGAGTTTTGAGAGGTGAGGGGCGTCGGTACCAATCCTCCAGCACTGTTTACCCTTCCAGCTCATCAGGCTCTGCTCGGCGCCCCTCACTGCCACACCCGCTAGAACCAGCTCACCTTGGTTAATAACTATTCCAAACAGATGCGAGGGGGCCCAGCGAGACCCTCTCTGGTCTGCATTCCTACCTGCGGGTTTTTACCTGAGGACAACTGTGAAGTGATTCCCTTGAAGCTCTCCCAGTTTCAGAGGGTTTTTCTGATAGCTGAAATTCCCGAGCTTAAAGTTCATCAAGCACTTGTTCAAGTGGGCGAGCCTTTGAGCAGTTATTCTAAAAAAGACAAAATAAAAAAGGAGCACAAAGAGGATCATCAACTACTGCCTGAAGGGGCGCCGGGGTGGCTCAGTCACTAAGCATCTGCCTTCAGCTTAGGTCATCGGCTCAGGGTCCCGGGATCAAGCCCCACCATCAGGCTCCCTGCTCTCCGGGAAGCCTGCTTCTCCCTCTCTCACTCCTCCTGATCCTGTTCCCTCCTTTCCCGTTTCCCTTTCTGTCAAATAAATACATAAAATCTTAAAAAAATACTGCCTGAATAAAATAGTCTTGCTCACCCTAATACAGGAAACGACAGCTCAAAGCAAGACCGCACCAAGCTATGAGGAGCGAAAACACAGGCAGGTGAGCTGAGCATTTTTCATTTCCCTCTGGATTGTTCCTCCGGCAAAATGATACTGTTTTGATCTTACTGGATAGATTAACCTGGGCCACATTTATATTCATAAAGCCTCCTGTGATTTGCGAGTAATGGAACAATCGTATCTGTGCAATCTGCTACTTTCTGTGAGAGGGAAGGGGGATAACTAACAGAGGGCAATCCTGTACAACTATAAACACTGTGTTTGTTTTTGTTTTTTTAAAGATTTTATTTATTTGACAGAGAGAAACACAGCCAGAGAGGGAACACAAGCAGGGGGAGTGAGAGAGGGAGAAGCAGGCTTCCCGCCGAGCAGGGAGCCCGACGTGGGACTCGATCCGGGGTCTCCGGGATCATGACCTGAGCCGAAGACAGTCGCTCAACCAACTGAGCCACTCAGGCCCCTAAACACTGTTATTAAACATTTTATAGAAGAGTTAGTCCTATTTTCATCCATGAGAAAAATCCTGTAATCTCACTAAAAAAAACTGAAAATGTACAGAGAAAAGAAAAACAATGTAGTTTCATCACTTGGGGAAAAAAAAGCCTGTTAATATCTAACTTTGCATTTCCTCCCATTCAGTTTTTTCAAACACATTACAGAGCTCTAGCTAGAGATGGCATTCAACCACAAATGCGTACCTTGCTATCATTTAAAAGGTATAATGGGGTGCCTGGGAAGCTTAAGCATCTGCTTCAGCTCAGGTCGTGACCCTGGGGTCCTGGGATCGAGCCCTGGGACCATCATCATAAAAGGAGTTCTCCCTCTCCCTCTGATCCTCCACACCCCCCCCCCGCGCCCCTGCTCTCTCTTGCTCACTTTCTCTTTAAAAGAGCAAAAACAAAATCTTTAAAAGGTATAAGGAAATTTTCATGACAAATTCCTTAACTTCTTTAATAGGAATTTATGTAGAAAAGCAAATATAGAACTGAAAAACCTATGTCCTATCTCTTTCTCAACACCGCTCCCCATGCGCAGCCCATGTAAACCGTTTCTTGTGCATCCTTCCAGAAACACTTTCTGTATATAGCGGGATAGTTGTACCTACAGTTTCCTCCCTTTTAGGAATTTTTTGGTAAGCTCTTTATGTTGTATATATGGAAAAACATAAGAGTCCTAAGCGTTCTGCTTGACGAATTTTCACCAAGTGAACACAACCATGTAACCAGCACCCAGATCTCCCCCCCTTTTTGTTACATTATAAATTGTTCAGCATCTTGCTTTTCTAAGATTTATTTTGAGAGAGAGAGAGAGAGAGAGAGAGAGAGAGAGAGAGAGACTGCGTGAGCAGGATAAGGGGCAGAGGGAGAGGGGAAGCAGACTCCCTGCTCAGTCCGGAGCCTGATGCAGGGGTTAGAACTCCGGGCCAGGAGATTATGACCTGAACTGAAATCAAGAGTTGAAGCTTAACTGAGCCACCAGGTGCCCTAGCATGTTGCTCCCACGTAAAAACGCATATTTAAGATGTGCTTTATCCACACAGTCCTTCTGAGGCTGCCACATTCTCTGTCCAGCTGCCCGGATGACTGCCGTCCAGCATATTCAATCCTTTAGCCAACGCCTACTGAGGGACATTTAAACTGCTACCTATCTTCTGCTATTACAAACAATTCTAGAGCAAATATCCTCACACATACGTGTGCATCTATACAAGTGCGTTCTCGGAATAAATTCCTAGATGCAGGAGATGTGGGTTTTAAATTTTAATCTCGGGGCGCCTGGGTGGCTCAGTTAGTTAAGCGACTGCCTTCGGCTCAGGTCATGATCCTGGAGACCCGGGATCGAGTCCCACATCGGGCTCCCTGCTCGGCGGGAAGCCTGCTTCTTCCTCTCTCAATCCCACTGCTTGTGTTCCCTCTCTGGCTGTGTTTCTCTTTGTCAAATAAATAAAATCTTTTTTTTTTTTTAAGATTTTATTTATTTATTTGACACAGAGAGATCACAAGTAGGCAGAGAGTCAGGCAGAGAGAGAGGAGGAAGCAGGCTCCCCACTGAGCAGAGAGCCCGATGCGGGCCTCGATCCCAGGACCCTGGGATCATGACCTGAGCCGAAGGCAGAGGCTTTAACCCACTGAGCCACCCAGGCGCCCTAAATAAAATCTTTAAAAAAAAAATTTTAATCCCTACTGCCCTCCAAAAAAGTTTTATTAATTTATGCTCACACTACTAGCATATAAATGCCTATTGTCTCACCCGTGTCTCCTGCCACAGCCTACTGTAAACCTTTTCAAGGTCTACCTGACCGTTAAAAACAATGATGTTTACCCTTGGCTTTTATTTGTACACTTCCTATTGTGAGGTTAAACCTTCCTACACATGCTGGCTGGGATGCTGGGAACTGCCTGTTCGTCCTGGTACTTATTTTTTTTTTTTTGACCTATTTTGGATTATTAATTTTTCTTACTGTTTTCAGGGTAAAGAATCTGTCATTTACCACATAGTTTATAAATATGATCTCCCATTTGTGAGTTTACTTCATTTATTTATTAAAAGATTTTATTTATTTGAGGGAGAGAGAGCATGAGCTGAGGGGAGAGACAGGGGGAGAGCTGAGCAAGGAGCCCGATGCAGAATTCGATCCTAGGACCCTGGGATCATGACCTGACAAAGGCAGACACTTACCTGACTGAGCCATCCAGGTGCTCTGAGTCCAGTTTATTTATAGTAGTTTATAGTTAGAAAATCCCCCTCCCCCCAAAAAATTCAGAGCCGGATAAAAATGGCAACACTGTAACCTTCTACTTTCCAGGAGATTTACCAATTGTTAACTCCCCGCCTTACTTTGTAAGTCTCTTTCTAATCTATGAATACCCACGCATTACACACACAGGCATACACAAACAGACGTGTGAAATCTAAACACTTTGCTGAAAGGAGTTTGAGTTAGCTGCAGAGATCACACCTTACCCCTAGTGACCCCTGTGTGTGTACCCTAGACCCCAATCTGTGGGGCTCACACTCAGGAAGCCTAACATGAATTCGACACTACTGACAGGCCCATCCACACTCACCCAATTACCCAATAACACCATTTCGATTTTTTTAAGCTCCATGAATTCAGGATGTAACCAAGGACCATGACCTGCCGTTGTGACATCCAGTGAGTGTGCACTAAGCTGCTGGCCCGGTCCAGCCTTTTGCTTTCTGTTGGTATCTGACTTTCGCCAGAATCCAGGCTGGCTGTTTCACGCCGTGCCTTCACATTCGGACTTGTCTGAGTGTTTCCTCATGATTAGACTCAGATAAGCACATTCCTTAGTGATGCGATGGCCTTTTCAGTGTATCCCAGCAAAAGGCGACAATGCTCAGTCTGTCCATCACTGATGGCGACCTATTTCATCACTGGGCTAGGACGGTATGTGCTAGGTGTTTCTACTGTGAAGGGACCTTTCCTCTTAGACGGGTGATCCTGTTCCCTATAGTCTTTCATCTGCCTGTCCAGCTGTGCCAGGAGTCTCACTGCCTGAGGCGAACACTGGGGTGGTAAGGAAGCGTTTTACTCTATCTACCGTCCCTCCTGCCTTAGCGGGCATTCTTCTGTAAACAAGGACTACAGAGTAAAATTTTAGTCATGTTCATGAATTTTTTTTTTTTAATAGTTCTGAGATTTAGGGTTGCCTGAGTGGCGCAGCTGGTTAAGCATTTGCCTTCAGCTCAGGTCTTGATCCCACGGTTGTGGGATCGAGCCCCGTATCTGGCTCCCTGCTCAGCGGGGGGTCTGCTCTCCCTCTCTTCTCACTGGCTCTGTCAAATAAATAAAATCTTGAAAAAAAGAATAGTTCTGAAGTTTAAGACATCCTCAGGGTATCCCTAGCTACAGATTTTTTTTTCTTTAATGTTTCCCAAGTGTAAACAGAGTACTTCCACGGTTTTTTGTTTCGTTTTGTTTTCAGGCAAAAAGGCACTTTTCTTTTTTTTCCTTTGGCTTATGGGAGTGATTACTTTTTATCACACTTCACTCTGGCCTCCATGCGCTCGCCAACACTCTACTCTTCATTACTGGGGCTTTCCAAGTTCACACTGGTTGTGGAGGAGAATAAAAGACCTCGGGGCACTGCTGTTCCAGGGGCTCTGAGCGGGAGCTTTGACTCTCCTACCCCAGGCCACCTCTGATGCCCAAAGTGGATCCCTTACAGAGGAGGGGGAGACGGGACAGGTCCTGCTGACTCAGGAGGGTCTTCCTGCTCTCACCCCCCGGCTTTAAATCATGGCATCTCCTCATCGTACGCCCCAAGCTGAAGGAAAGAAGAGGGCAAGTGTTTTTCACACACAAACTGCTGACTGTGTCAGCAGTGGCTCAGCGGCATGGGCGCCACATTTTAAATTAACAGCATCACACATGCCTTTCTGCTTTGTGGCCTCGTGAAGAAGCCGACGACAGAGTATAAAAACTGCACCAAGAACCTGGCCACAAAAAAAATAAATACGTATTTATCTGTATCTCTGGGCAGTGATACTGTGGCTAGAGCTGCTCTCTAATGGGCTTTGTCACTGTCTGGCAAAGTGGGTCGTGGCTTTGGAAGCCATTCCTGGGGATCTTCTTTGCTTCAGACAGAAGTTTTATTTGTGCCAGGGAAAAAACAATCTGACAAGACACTGCCACGTTACCCACTCAGTGAAGACATACAGAAATGTCATCACTGATTCCTTCACACAGTTTATTATGTTTAAATTTTTTATTCATCTGGAATTTATTCAGACTAGGGAACGGAGGTAAAGAGCCAATTTTTCTGCCCCAGATGGCTACTCAGTTATCTCAACAACATTGACTCAACCATTTTTTTCCTCTGATTTTTTAAAAATTTATTTATTTCAGAGAGAGAGAGAGAGAGCGCACGCATGCGAGCACACACATGCACAAGCACACAAGCAGGGGGAGTGAGAGAGGGAGGAACAGCCTCCCTGCTAAGCAGGGAGCTGGGCTCTGGGCTCGATCCCAGGACCCTGGGATCATGACCGGCCTGAGCTGAAGGCAGATGCTGAGTCACCCAGGTACCTCCTCTGTTGATTTATTTTATTTATTCATCTTTCTTTACATCTTTTTATTAAATAATTATTTATATATTTATATAATAGTATTTAAATCTTTATTTATTTTTAAATATTTTATTTGTTTGACACAGAGAGAGACAGCGAGAGAGAGAACACAAGCAGGGGAAGTGGGAGAGGGAGAAGCAGGCTTCCCGCTGAGCAGGGAGCCTGATGTGATGTGGGACTTGATCCCAGGACTCTGGGATCATGACCTGAGCCCAAGGCAGACTTAACTACTAAGCCACCGAGGCAACCCTCCCTCTGCTGATTTTAAATGCTACTTTGAATACATACTCAATCTGTGGATGATTTGGGTCCCTGATTATTCTACTGATACGTGCTAGGTCAAAGGGCTTTAACTACGATATTTCTATAATATGCTTTAATATATACTTGGGATATTCCCCCTTGGTTAGTGACTTTTTCCAGAATTTTATAGCCAGTTTTCATCTTAAGTTTCCTACATTAACTTTATGATTAACTTAAACAATACCATTCTACTGCTAGTCTCACCAGTAGCAGCATAAATTTATACATTTATTCAGGAGATATTTATATGAACCCAAGAACAGGCTATATCATTTATTCATTCAGTTCTTTTATATCTCTCAATAGTAGTTCAAAATTTTCTTCATAAAAATCCTATATATATATAAACCTGTTTCTAGTATGTTTTTTTCCTTTCCTTAGTGTAAAAAAAGTTCTTTTCCATTATAATTTCTTTTTTTTTTTTTTTTTTTTTTTTTTTACAGATTTTACTTATTTGACAGAGAGAAACACAGCCAGAGAGAGAGAACACAAGCAGGGGGAGTGAGAGAGGGAGAAGCAGGCTTCTTGTGGAGCAGGGAGCCTGATATGATATGGGGCTCGATCTCAGGGCTCTGAGATCATGACCTGAGCTGAAGGCAGTTGCTTAACCAACTGAGCCACCCAGGCGCCCTCCATTGTAATTTCTAACTACTGTCTTCATATTACGTTTTGTGTATTAATCTTTTTGAAAAAGATTTTATTTATTTGACAGAGACAGACACAGCAAGAAAGGGAACACAAGCAGAGGGGGTGAGAGAGGGAGAGGCAGGCTTCTTGTGGAGCAGGGAGCCTGATGTGATGTGGGGCTCGATCCCAGGGCTCTGAGATCATGACCTGAGCTGAAGGCAGATGCTTGACAACTGAGCCACCCAGGTGCTCCTATATTAATCTTCCTTACCTTGTGTAACTTTCAGCCAACTCTTTTAAGTAGAAATAATCATCCGTGACAAAAGCTGCATTTTAGCCACCTCCCTTCTAATTTTTACATTTATTTCTTTAAAATTTTTTATGTTTTTTTTTCTTTTTTTAAAGTAATCTCCACACCCAGCATGGGGCTTGAACTCACAACCCCATGATCAAATGTCTACTGACTGAGCCAGCCAGATGCCCATTTTTTTTTTTTTTAAAGATTTTACTTATTTATTTGACAGAGAGAGAGATCACAAGTAGGCAGAGAGGCAGACAGAGAGAGAGGAGGAAGCAGGCTCCCTGCTGAGCAGAGAGCCCGATGCAGGCCTCGATCCCAGGACTCTGAGATCATGACCTGAGCCGAAGGCAGAGGCTTTAACCCACTGAGCCACCCAGGCACCCCAGATGGCCATTCTTAATTTTGTTTGCATTATACTCTGTCCAGAACTATCACAAAAATAGTGGTAATAATGTGGTCATCTTTATTTTGTTGCTAACTCTAAATGAAACGCTTCTGGTATTTTCCCAATAAATAAGACACTGGTTTTTCATTTGAGATTTTCATATTTTGTCATGTTACAGTATTTTTGTATTGTTATGACAACTTGCATTTCTACATTACTAAAAAGGGTTTTTTTGGTGTGTTTTTATTAGAAATAATCTAACATGGGGCACCTGGGTGGCTCAGTTGGTTGACAGTGTGCCTTCGGCTCAGGTCATGATCTCAGGGTCTTAGAATCAAGCCTCTCTTTGGGCTCCCGGCACAGCAGGGAGTCTGATTCTCCCTCTCCCTCTGCTCTTCCCCCTGCTTGTGCTGTCAGATACATAATAAAATCTTAAAAAAAAAAAAAGACTCGGGCGCCGGGGTGGCTCAGTGGGTTAAAGCCTCTGCCTTCGGCTCAGGTCATGATCTTGGGGTCCTAGAATCGTGGCCCACATCGGGCTCTATCCTCGGCAGAGAGCCTGCTTCCTCTTATCTCTCGGCCTGCCTCTCTGACTGCCTACTTGTGATCTCTCTCTCTGTCAAATAAATAAATAAATAACATCATAAAGAAAAAAAGAAAAAGACTCTAACATGGTTGAAAACAGTGCACCAATTGAAGCTTAATTTATTTAACCATTTTATTTCAGATTCTCCAATTTGGGCCATTTGGGTTGTTCACAATTTTTCAAAATCACAAATAATGGTGCATGGTACATCATCGTGCATAAGATGGTTTTTAATTTTCTCTAAATTCAGATTTCCTCTGAAAAGACATCTACTCTGAGAACTACCACAACAAAGGGTACCTGTGCTTCACGTGGGGAACACCACACCTGACGCTCTGGACTGCTTCTCAGCCCTGGTCCCTGAGCTCATTCCTGCCGTCAGGAGTCATGTTCTGGCCTTGGCCTGGAAATTCAGGCGCTGGGCGGGTGTGTGTGGATGTGGAGCCTGGGCCCCGGGGCTGGCACGAAAGGCCGAGCTCCGCCCCAAGTGCCAGGTCTACACAGCAGGTCTACACACCCGAAGTAGCTCGTCAGGGAAGTTGCCCCGCACAGGTGTGCACCTCCGCCCGTCCTTGAGGTCCCACTGTCCCAGGAACATTTATGTTAATCCTTAGTTAAAAACATACTGTCTACTGAGTCAAACTGTTTAAAACTCCTCTATACAACACCAGCTTGCCAATCCATTTCACAGAACTCTGCTTTTCTTTGTTGAAAATTTCCCTATACTTCCTATAGACACTCAATCATCTCTTTGCTGCATATCAATCACTTTGTTCCCTAGCTCAATATGTGCAAAAGCAGCCTGACCAAATTTCTTGAGGATGAAAAAAATCTGTCACTGCTCCATTAATTTGGAATGTAGGAAGCTCGCAAGAGAAACCAGGGCGCCTGGGTGACTCAGTTGGTTAAGCGACTGCTTTCGGCTCAGGTCATGATCCTGGAGACCCGGGATCGAGTCCCACTTCGGGCTCCCTGCTCAGCGGGAAGCCTGCTTCTCCCTCTCTCACTCCCCCTGCTTGTGTTCCCTCTCTGGCTGTGTTTCTGTCAAATAAATAAAATCTTAAAAAAAAAAAAAAAAAAAAGAAGGAAAGAAAATGAGCAAAGTTCCTGCTGCAGTACCCTTCCCCCCAGCACATCCAGCCTGGAGACCAGACAGCACAGAGCAGGCCTCGTTTGGCCTTGGGCAGTGGCTCGGAGGCAGCAGGTCCAGGAGGAAGGGGCCAGGTGCTAATCTGGGTATGTATCGGACAGCGGTGGAACCACAGCGCATGAATTGATTCAGGAGTTCTATCCCAAAGAGTCCAGGAAGCAGAGGGTAGGGAGAAACAGAGTGGGAACGAGGACGACAGAACTCCTCTTCGGTCAATAAGTGCCATTGCAGAAACGAACAGGATATTTAAGTCAAGAGGAAAAAAGTAATCAGGCAACTTGGGAGCTCTGGAGAAAGTCTAGAGAGCACTCCCTGAGAGCCTTGTAAGTACCTGTTGTTTTTTTTTTCCTTTTCAAATAAAATTAACATAATCTAAAATTTATCATTATTTATAATTTTATGTTGTATTTTAAAATTTATCACTATTTATAACCTTAACCATTATAAAGTATATACCATTCAGCAGTTTTTAGTACATTCACAATGTTGTGCAACTGTTACCACTATCTAATCCCAGAACATTTCTATCACCCCAAAAGAAACCCAAAACCTATTAATTCCATTCCCTCTCCCTGCAGCCCCTTGGCAACCACTCATGTACCCTGTCTCCACACATTTCCCTACCATGGACATTTCATGTAAATGTAAATGTATATGTGGCCTTTTGTGTCTGACTTTTTACTTAGCGTCATATTTTTAAGATTCCATGTTGGGTATCTGGGTGGCTCAGTCACTAAACGTCTGTCTTCAGCTCGGGTCATGATCCCAGGGTCTTGGGATGGAGCCCCGCATCAGGGGGGTGGGTGGGTCCCTGCTCAGCGGGACCACTCATGCTTGCTCTCTGTCTCTCTCAAATAAAATCTAGAAAAAAAGATTCATCCATATTATAATATATACCAGTGCTTTATTCCTTTTTATGGCTAAAGCATATTGCATTGCCTCTTCCTGAATATACAACACACACATATTTCTGAATCCCACTGGCAGAGCAGAAAGCAGAGGCCTACTCATTCTTACAGGATGGGTGTTCCCTGAGCAGAGGTGGAATGGGGTTGACAGTATCTTTATGATACTGTTCACAGTTTTAATTCTGATGATTTTGGATAGAGCTCTACAGTTGTAAATTCATAGTAAATTCTGTGACTGACTTGGGACTACTAGAAATCTCACTTTTAAACGTCAGGGGCTAACCTAAGCAACACATTGCACAGAGAGCCTTTATTAACAGAGCAAGCACAACACTGGCGCAGGTCCAGAAAGGAGACTGGCAGGAAGAGGCAGGAAAAGAAACAAATCATTTTGAGTGAGGCTGTTCCTGCTGGAGATCCTGTTAAAATGACGAGGTAGATAGAGTTACACGAAGCTGAAAAGATATGGTGCTTATTCCTAGGAATGAACAATCCAGCAATAACCAAGACGCCCGTGAGGCAGAGTAGGTTCACCCCGTGTACCCGTTCTCACGGGAAAGGCCGACCTGCCCGGCCCTTGGTATCCATGAAGCCAACGAGGGGTGTCGCCTGCATCCGCGAGATAAGTGCTCTGTGCTTTCCGAAGGCCAACACTTAGGTGCCTGATACAGTTTCTTACTAAGTCAACAGGAAGATGAGAAAAGCAGCAAAGGGCCACGAAGACAAAGCAGCACTGAGATCAACTATGACACCTGGTGGCTGACGAGAAAGAAATACCTTCCCTCCAATCACTCAAGCACGTCACATCAAATAATATAATATAAAATGATGAGATCCCATTTTGGGACCCTCAAATCAGCAAAGTATTTTTTTTAAACTGTAACATGTGCTAGGGAGGATTCTGGGGAAGCAGAATAAAGGTGATTAATGGGCACCACCTTTCCATCGGGCAACTAGACTTTGCTGTCAAAAACCCAAACCCTAGAGTTTCACATTCCCTTTACGTCAGAATTCCACTACTAAGTTTATCTTTAAAGATTTTATTTCTTTATTTGAGAAAGAGAAAGCGCACAAGCAGGCAGAGCAGCAGGGGGCGGGAGCGGCAGACTCTCTGCTGAGCAGGGAGCCTGACACAGGGCTCGATGCCAGGACCCTGGGATCATGACCTGAGCTGTAGGCAGATGCTTAACCCACTGAGCCACCCAGGCGCCCTCTCTGCTAAGTTTACCTTAATGACGTTTTCCCGATGTGTGCCAAGATTTAGCTACTAGTATGTCATGGAATTGCTTATAATAGCAAGAAATGGGAAACAATGTCAACATCCAAAAATAGAGTAACAGTTCAGAAATTTGGATTCACCATATTTTAAATATCTTTTGCTATGTACTAAAAAGGAAAGAGGAAATCATTTGTTGTTCACAAGAACACATTTTATATAAATATTTTGGTTCACAAGGAAGAAGAGAGTTCCCCACAAAACATACACCAAGCTGTGAACAAGGCAATCTCTGAGGGAGTACAATCATGGCAGAACTTTCATTTTCCACCTCGTTCTGTTTACTTATTTATTTAGAGAGAGCACAAGTTGGGGGAGGGAGCGAGAACCTCAAGCAGACTCTGCGCTGAGCCCGCAGCCCAACATGGGGCTCAATCCCATGACCCTGAGATCAAGAGTTGGACGCTTAACAGACTAAGCCACCCTGGCACCCCCTCACCTCATTCTTTCTGGGAGGAAAATAAAACTAACTTACTTAATTTTTAAAAGATATTATTTTAAAGTAATCTCCACACCCAGGATGAGGCTCGAATTCACAACCTGGAGAGTCACATGCTCTACTAAGCCAGCCAAGTGCCCCCGAACTTACTGTGATTTTAACTCATTCTTTAATTTAAGTGAAAAAATTTGCAGAACCAGCCAGAAAGCAGAGGAATTGACTACAACGATCTCTCACATACAGAAGATGGAAACACCAGAGCCCTCGAGCCACTGCTGTTCCCCTTAACCCCCCAGAGTTTCCGGCTAGCCCAGTGGCCCCACTCTTTTCAAGTTCCCTCCTCAACTCCTGTCCCCTCCACGCTCAGCAGACGATCCTACATTCTGCATCCAGGAAGAAAAAACAGGCCAGCATGCAGGAACATCTTCAGATGTCTCCTGCTGTTCTCTTTCAAACATGTCAACATTCCCACACACCGTCAGTGGAGTCACGGAGAGAAGACGTTCCTACTCTGCTCTCATGACTACATCATGCCTCCATCCCAAGGTCAAGGGGAGAAAGGCTAGAAAATCCATTAGGACACAACCTGATGCTTAAACCTGACACCATTTCAAGTGAATCAGAAGAGTATGGGAAAGCAGCAGACTATAGGGGATCGTGGGGTAAAGAGGAGAGGCCGCCTCAAATTCTTTATGCAAAGATAAGGGAGTCACAAATAAATATATGTATTTAAGTGGGGACAGCAAGCACAGATGACTTCATTTGTCATTACAGTATAATTAACGTGCGGTAAACTGTACATATTCAAAAAATACAAGATTTGCCATGTGAATAAGCCCGTGAAACCACATCCAAGATAATGAACACACGCATAACCCTCAGAAGTTTCCTCGTCCCTTTATTTCTCCCTCCCACCACTCCTTACCTTGGGGAAGGGGGATGCCAACACGCACATAAGACAAAACCTGAATCTGTCTGACTTCACATGGCTACAAATTCCTTTTCCCCTTCCTTGTACTCAGCTGGCTGGGTTCACAGCCCCCAGGGCACGGCAACAGCCCCGATCTCCAGGGTCAGCCACCTGCCCCAGTCACAGCTCTTACTTCTGCCTCTCCACGCAATGCCCTCCATCTAGATCCTGGCCACGTCCAAGATCCTCACCACAACCTGCAGGGCTCCTGAGGATCCTGATCTCTCACTAGCTCCCACAAGACTAGTTACCTGCCAACTACCAAATGTGCAGTGCTCCTCACCTCCCTTCCAGTCTCTTTTCACAAGGTATTTTCTGGGTTCAAACAAGCAACTCTAGACCCTCCACAGCCCCAGGAAACTTCTCCTCGTCCTTCTAGAATCTAGACCAGTGGTTCCCAAGCACAGGTGACTCTGCCCTTCAAGGGACGTTTGGCAAAGTCTGGAGACATTTCTGGTTGTCCCAACACAACTGGAGGGTGGGGGGCGGGGGGGACAGGAAGCTACCGACACCTAGTGCGTGGGGCCCAGGGCTGCTGCTAAGGACAGCCCCGACAAGAAATTATTATGCATTCCAAAGTGTCGCTGCTGAAGGCGGAGAGGCCCTGATGAGATTCAAACCCGAGCACCCCGTTTTCTGTGAAAGCCTTCCCTGGCCCCACATTTATCTCCCTGTGTGACAAGCTCTGATGACTTGTCCGCCTGCTCCATTAGGTTATAACTGCTTCAAATGCAGCATCCTTTCGTCTGTATATCCCCAGTGGGTAACGAAAGAGTCACTGTTTTGTAATGAAATTTTAAGCAACTTATATTTAATAATGAATGAACAAAAAAGGACGAAGAGAAAGCAGCACTTACTCTCTTGGCTCAACCGCAAAAATCCTTTAAAAATCACACAAACAATACCTGTTTGCTCCTAAAAACATTAGAAAATACAGATAAGCAAGAAGAAAACAATAACAAATGATTTTTCGAATGAGCGGCACCATTTATAGAAAGAGGGGTGTTTGGATGTCGACTCTTGATTTCAGTTCAGGACATGATCTCAGGGTTATGAGGTCAAGCCTTGCATCAGGCTCGCACTCAGTGTGGAGTCAGCTTCTCCCTCTCCCTCTGTTCCTTCCTCCCTATGCTCTCTCTCTCAAATAAATCTCTCTCAAAAAAAAAAAAAAAAAAAAGGAAAGAGAGAAATCGCACAGCAAATTTGAAAACAGTGATGCCAGAGATTTTCCAGGACGAATCCCGACATGTACTCGGCACTTACTTGAGAACAGCAATCTCTTGAACGGTTATGGCCCTTTTATCTTTGGTTCCCATGTAGGAGAATATGTTTGGTTTGACTCTGGTAAGAAAAAAAACAAAACCATGCGAAGTTGCACATCGTTAGAAAATCGTATTTCTCATGATTTAAGACTCAAAGTAAATAAAATAGTATCAGAACAAGAGAAGAGTAGGGAGGAACTGGATTTGAAAAATGTACCCAGGGGCGCCTGGTTAAACTACCTTCGGCTCAGGTCATGATCCCGGAGACCCGGGATCGAGCCCCACGTCGGGCTCTCTGCTCGGCGGGAAGCCTGCTTTTCCCTCTATCACTCCCCCTGTTTGTGTTCCCTCTCTCGCTGTGTTTCTCTCTGTCAAATAAATAAATAAAATCTTAAAAAATAAAAAGGAAAAGAAAAGAAAAATGTACCCAGGAAAACAATACGCAAGCTAAGGAAGTAAATGATGCCTGAACAGCAATCTTCTTAGCAGGGCCTGACTCAGAATGTTTGTGGCCATGAGGGAAAAGATGTGCCCCTGGAAGACTTAGCAAGCCAGTCACCGAAAGGAAACATGTCGACCACAGTCCCCTCATTAGATGACACGTCAGTGAAGGGAAAGAGGAATTCATTCTAGATACATAACACACCACTCAGAAAATTTTATTATCTTCAGTTTTTCAAAAGTTAATAATGTGAAGTTTCCAAAAATTCATGCTGTTTTTTGCATAAAAAGCCAAATACTAAAATAGGGATCTGAATAGTTTTGATACAAAGATAGAAGTAAGCTAGTTAAAGATAAGTTTTTTTTTCTCAAAGACTTTATTTATTTATTTGACAGAGAGAGAGAGATCACAAGTAGGCAGAGAGGCAGGCAGAGAGAGGAGGAAGCAGGCTCACTGCTGAGCAGAGAGCCCGATGTGGGCCTCGATCCCAGGACCCTGAGATCATGACCTGAGCCGAAGGCAGAGGCTCTAACCCACTGAGCTACCCAGGCCCCCAACGGTAAGTATTTAATAGAAACTGCTCCCCATGAAAAGGAAAAGGGCAGGGCAAACCGCTTGGACTCTGAGCACTCTCTAACCATACATCTCAAAGGAAGTCCCTCTGCCCAGGCTCAGGTACAGACAGGCTCTACCACTCTCTCCCAGAGACAACAGAGTAAAACAAAATGCCCCTTATAGGGTACTGCACCCTACTGGCTGAAATACAGGCCTACAGGCCCTGACCCCCAGTACCTTGGAATGTAGCTGCACGTGGAGAGGGCCTTTAAAGCGGCAGTTTAGTTAGAATGAGGCTGCTGGGTGGGCTCTTATAAAATCTGTTCCAATAAGAAAGAGAAAATCTGGACACAGAGACTCCGGGACATACACGGAGGGAAGACCGTGGGAGGACACAGAGAGAAGGTGGCCATCTGCAAGCCACGGAGAGGCCTCAGAAAAAAACCTAAACCTACCAGCACCATGATCCTGGGACTCCTAGTCTCCAGAGCCGAGGAAATTCGCTTCTGTTACTGAAGGCCCCCAGCCTGAGACAGTTTATTATGTGGGGCCCAGTGGACGGACACGCTGCGTACCACGTTTGAACTGGGTTAAATGTGGATCAGAAGCTGAACTTCCAGTGCACAGACTGGCTGGGGCGCCCACTCTCCACACGTGGCCCACCCTCAGAGACTCACACATGCTCTGTCTGCATTCCCAGGAGAAAATCCCACTGGTCTCAAGTGCCCAGTCGAGTGAGTTTCCAAGAACTGAGAGTGTTTGGTCTAGCTAAGTAAACCCTTGCAAACACATCAAGGTGTAGGCTTTCCAGGTACTTTTTATTTTCAGCAGGATGGACCAGTATATGAACTACTTACTTACAGAATTTCCATCTTGAATCACTAGCAACGTGCATGAAGGTAAAAAAAATAAATAAATAAAATAAAAATGAAATCATCTACTGTCTAAGGAAACTGTAAATGGAGGACACTCTTGCTATCTGCTTGCTTATTTTCCCACTCCTTTCTCATTAGCACAGAGAGAAGAAAATAAATTCCCGTGTTGTCATCTTGTGTCAGCGTAAGAACGAGATACTAACCGTAAATACTTGGACAGGACATTAATAGCATCCATGGTGTCTTTGTTTTCCTTGTACAGTACAAAGTGGCAGTAACTTCCCCTAGATTTTGGCCAAGAATGTTTTCTTGGATCTTAAAAACAAAAAAAGTTAAATGTTATACAGACTGTAACAAAAGTGATCTAAGCTTTAGCTTATGAAACCTACAAGCTCATTTTTTGCTAGAGACCCTCTGAGTGAGAAATCCGACCTAGTCTGGCAGGAAATACAGGTGAGGTGGCGACAGCTGTATGGACTACGGGCCTGACACTTCCTGTGATTGGAGACTCAACATTATCCGCCCGCGTTCACAATCAAAACCTGCAAGGCAGGTTGGCTGTGTGACAAACGAGTACGACTAACCAGCAATCCTCACCCGGAGCAGCCCTCACACACAGGGGTCCACGGCTCCCCAGCGGTGTTTACCTCACAAGAACGGATCTGCTAGGGGGGTAACTGGCTTTCCGGAACACACGAGGCCCAGAGGGAATGAGCGCTTCAGCTGGAATCTACACGCCTTGCCTCATATCGCAAGCCCGGAGCTCACACATCCGCGCCTCAGCAAGCACGGGGATAAAGCTTGTGAGGATCTGCCTCGGTGACAGGTTCAAGCTTTCCAAAGGCCACTTCCTTCACAGAAGTTTGGCTAATCCTAGTGTTTTAAAAATGTTTACCCGGCAAACAGCACAGCTGGCATTCAAAATGTAATGGTCATTATTCTTGGGGAAAAGGAAACTCCAAAAACGAAGCCAGATTAAATGTTAACTTTCAATGTGAACTTCTGAACTACAGTTGCTTTCATTGTTTAACTTTCTGAAAATTGACCAACATGTCCAGGATTTGGAAAACCTTTAAAAATGCTCTTTTAATGGACTGTCATCGGAGATATATTAAGAAAAAAAAAAAGGATTTATATTTAAACTTCGGCTTTGAAAATAATCAACATATACTGGAAAACTAGGTAAGCCACAACCCCAGCTCCAGAGGCCGTACAATGATGTTCTCGAGTCCTGAGCAACACGCTGCTGCAAATGTTATCTGAATGCAGCTAATTCACTTAATTTCTGCAACTTCGTGCAAGAAAAACCACATTAAAAGTATTTCATACAGTCCTTAGAGTCTTCTTTTAAAAATGTTCCTCTGTCTTCGTCCCTAAAAATAACCCGTTCGCATGACTCGTGAATCTGTCCTCTTGAGGGAGGCAAGAGGCTCCTCCACCGACAGCGGAAGGTGCCGGTGCACCCCGCTTTGCCAAGGCGAAAAGCACGCCTGGTCCATTAGTGCTTTAGGCTACAACGTAAACAACAAGTTAATAAGTCGTCTTGCAAAAACTGCCACGGCTTGTATCAAGCTCAGGGAACGGCTTTTCCTTTCTGATAAATATGAACCTGAGTCTCTTCTGTCTTGGACAACAAAAATATCGCGAGCATTTCTTTGGCTCTTCGTGCGAATTCCTCGCAACTCATCCTCAGAGAACTGTGAATTAAGAGCATTATTTCTGGCTTTCCTTCCAGTTCTACTTAGCACTTGGGAGAAAAATCATTGGCATTTCATTTTCTCTACATGAAACACCAACCGCTCTTACCTGCTGCAGTTCTGACCTCTGTCCAAATGCACAGCATAGAGAGCACAAGAGAGCAACGTTTAATTTATAATAATATTAAAGTGCATTAGAGGTGAACATGCAAATGATCGCATGGAAAGTTTCTACCAAGGACTGCTGCAGCACCTGGTAGTTATGCGGTGGGTTAACAGCCATTCAGACATTAACAATGGAATGTCACAGAGGCAAACAGTGAACGAGGAGAGAACTCACCCACAGGTACCAGCCTCCCTGTCTCAGTCTCCTCACAAGGGCAGGTCAGTTCATCCTCAAAGCTGCACTGTCCGTACCCGCGGGACACACTATAGGGTTTACGACTGAATATGGTATGTTGTCTACCCGACACTAGTATTATACTGCATGTTAACTGGAATTTAAATAAAGGCTTAACAAAACAAAAAACAAACAAACAAAAAGACCTGATACAAAATGCTTCCCCATCTAGAGATTTGTTTTCATGAAGCGCTACTCGTGATTATCTTTTGGTGGTGACACTGCAAGTAATTATTGTTTTGCTTTGTGTTTTTTCTGCATTTTATGAGTTTCTGGCATGGTTACAAAGATTTTATTCGATAAAAATCTGAAAAATTGGGGTGCCTGGGTGGCTCAGTGGGTTAAGCGACTGCCTTCGACTCAGGTCAGATCCCGGAGTCCTGGGATCGAGCCCCACATCGCGCTCCCTGCTCGGCGGGAAGCCTGCTTCTCCCTCTCTCACTCCTGCTGCTTGTGTTCCCTCTCTGGCTGTGTTTCTCTGTCAAATAAATAAAATATTTAAAAAAAAATCTGAAAAATCATTACAGAAAACAGTTCTTGAACTGATAAATTAAAAGGGACTTGAGACGATTTTAAGAGACTTATCTACTGAATGCAATGCTCAGATCTTTTTTGTATCATAGCGAAATGAAGTGCTGCGTAGAATTTTCTTTAAAACACTCTACGGGAAAAAGAAGCAGGAAGAAAAGCTCAAACAAAAACAATGGAATGTTAATAATCTTGAAGGATGGTGGGTACACAGTGGTTCAACACACACCGCGCTCTGTGTGCCTGTTTGGAAATGTCCGTAATAAAAAAGTTTGAAAAACTTGTGATCAGAACTGATATAGTGGAACTGTCTGCATCCTTAACGACCCCCTCAGGAACTTTCCCAATCAACTATAATGGCGAGAAATAAATGAAGCCATAGGGCTAAAAAAGTTAATGCTTTTTATACCTTAAGAGAAACCATGACAACCGAATATGAGTTTTGGCTCACGAGCATGCATCTTTTATTAGCAAATCCAAGCACTGCGCATGCATACCATTATCTCCTCTGTCAATAACAGATACGAGGATTCTTTTTCTAAGTGCACTCAGTATACAAATAGTGAGCATATGCATGAATTAACTGATTAACAGAAAAATCAATGAGACTCAACTTATTCCAGGCGATTGGACTTTCTAAAACTCCAAATCCTGAGAATGCTAAGTAGCATGTATGTAGCTTTGTAATTTAAGAGAATTAAAAATAACTTTCAGACTTTTTTTGCGACACACTGATTTAAAAGGGAAATGTATAGAATTCTCAGGCTGAGATCATAGGAAGCAACCTTCTCATGGTCTGATACAGTAGCATGAGTCCAGCAGAAATAGAAACCAGACAGAAAAAGAAACCGAAGGTTCAGGTATTGAGCGCAGAGATCCTCATGAATAAGGAAGGGAAAATGTAGCTCAAGAAAGGTGACAGGACAGGCAGAATTGCAGAACATTCTTTCCTTCTTATTCAAGGCCATTTCCAGGACGCATCCCAGCCCACCAACCTTCCAGCTGCCTCAGGATCCTGCTCTACCCGCTATCACTCTCTTCCCAGAATTTCTGCCGGGCCTCTCCACCAGCTCTTTCCCTTCAGGAGATCCAAGACGCCCCGAGCTCTTCCGTTTTAAAAGTCAAACTTATGCTTCCCTCTCAACCATGCTGCCTTCCTTTCTCCTCTTTACAGCCTTTTTTTTTTAAAAAAGTTTATTTATTTGTTTAAGTAATCTCTACACCCAAGGTGGGGCTCAAACTCAGAACTGCAAGCTCAAGAGCCACACGCTCCTTGGAATGAGCCAGCCAACCCCTCTTCACAGCTCATTTCCGACAGCATTCCGTAATCCGTGCCTTCCAGCTAGCCTACAGTGTCGACAGGTTCGCAGCCCTTTTTCTACCACACCGCAATGATATCAATGTGGCTATAAACTGGCAGATCTACTTCAGAGTCCTTATCTGGCGGGATCCATGTGTAATATTTTCCACTGCTAACCACTTGGATCACTGGCATTCCCTCCTCCCATGGATTCCACAATACCAGTCTCTCCTAGAGTTTCCTTCTTTGGCCCTTTCTCTGGCTCTGTGGATCCTCTGTGGATCCTCTGCGGATTCTTCCATCTGGGTATCCTTCCTGGGACCCATTCGTTTCAGAAAGTATGGAGGAACCTCTACATATCACATGGCAGATTTTTTTCTTATTTTACTTCAGTCTTTTTAAAAAGATGTTCTTAGAGGCATTTAGAATATATACTATCTATCTGAAAATATATATTAGTTTACCTGATTACATGGCTCATAATAATTATACGGTATTTTCAGAAGAATGCCAGTAGGTGTGGTCTGGTAGGTGAACCGGGGCGCCCCGTCTAGCCGACTGGCTTAAATGACACGACATCGGCGGAGGGCAGCTGGTAACACGCTGGCGTCCAGTGCCTGCACGGCGCATGGTGTTGCGTGCTATCTGGGCACCGTGATCTAGAATCCACCTTGTCTATGTTTTAGGATGCATGGCTCTAGCTGAGACAAGTTTAGGGGAAAATACTGCAAATCTGCTCGATAATGCAGGTAACAATTTATATCAGGGTATGGTAGGAAAGGAGCTCTGAAAACACTGTAAATTTGGTTTTGCTGTGAAGTTTTAAAGCTAATTTATTCATATACTAGGCAAAGTAGCCCAAAAAAGATAAGCTATCATTGGTACTGGACTCTATTTGCTGCGGCATGCAGAGCAGTCTCTGGATCCCAGCTCTCCTGACTTTTCCAATGGTACCTGACTAAGGCACTCTCACCGGTAGGGAGTAGGATCTGCAGGGGATGAGCACAGGCCCTCCAGTGTCTGTCTGGGTCCGTGACGAGGTGGGAGGGGACAGCTCAGACCTCTAGTCCACTTTGACCAAATGCCGAAATAACTCAAGCTCAAGAGGTTTAGAACTCCCTGCAAGCGATGATCCAACCTGACCTGCCTTCACGCTTCCACCTAGAGAGAGACATTCCTATTTTACTGATGATGTGCAAGGGAAACGGGGGGGGGTTGGGAGTGGGTGGGTGGTTCATGTCCTACAGAGCTGAGCAACTCCCCTGCAAAATCTTAAGGAAATTTTTCATTTGGGAAAAAAAAAAGACGGGTATGGCTTAAGCATAGAAAATGTGGCTAAAGACAGAATGTGCGAGATCTGGTGCCACTTACCTGAGGGGAATGGGTGGGAAAACTGCAGGGGCCACTGTGACATGTAAATAAATGCCGTAATGCCCCTCCCTGCAGATCACGGAAGCTGGCATCCAAGAAAGAAAGATCATCTCCAAGAAACAGCCAGTCAAAACAAGACAGGTTTCGCCAACCTGCTTCCTCATGAGCGTACTCAGCAGAATCAAGACCTTGCCTTTGCAAAGGGGCAGCTGGCCAATGAAGGGACTGCCTCTCTACTGGAACAGCTCGCTAGCCATCCTCAGCCTGGGCTCCTTGAGAGAATTGAGACTGAATGCACCACGCACCCTCTCGACATCCGGGGTGGTAGTTACGAGCCACCTGCCAATGTTGGGAGAAGGCAAAAAACTCACTCAAATCACTTTCCACTGAGACTGATGCTCCCGAACAACCCTGGCTAGAGAACCATCTTATACTGGGGCTCAGACATCAAAGAAACGCACAGCAGCCAAGCCACCAGCACGTGGTTGAGGAGTGATTAACAGCCCATGCCCTCAGCCGCTGCAGGACACACCAGCTCTTCTCTGAGGTAGCCACTGAGAAGTGGCCTCCAACAATCTTCTCCCACAGGATTTCTGATTTCTGTGTCACTATCCAGACTCTCTGAACTGACTACATTTTTTTTTCAGGCACACCCAAATCTTATTTCTGCTCCCATTTTTCTTATAATGGCCTCATTTCTCTAGATTTGGTTACAAAAAATTAAGGCTTCATCCATTCACGGCGTTAATCTAAGAGAAGATTGACAAAGCACTAACAGCGTGAACAGTCTTTTGTTTCAGTCTTGGAGTTCTGCCCTGACAAATATATCTGGAAATAACTCTTCCCTAATAGAAGCCATCAAGGGTAGGGGACAAGAGTGAAGAAATGTCTTTTTCCAATAAAGATAGAGCTACCCTATGACCCTGCAATTGCACTACTGGGCATTTACCCCAAAGATACGGATGTAGTGAAAAGAAGGGCCATATGCACCCCAATGTTCATCGCAGCAATGACCACAATCGCCAAACTGTGGAAAGAGCCAAGGTGCCCATCAACAGATGAATGGATAAAGAAGATGTGGTACATATATACAATGGAGTACTATGCCTCCGTCAGAAAGGATGAATACCCAACTTTTGTAGCAACATGGACTGGACTGGAAG